>JAQFVV010006266.1:145000-302500 GCA_028023455.1 Epiperipatus broadwayi | reverse complement strand
CCTTATTGCAGATATAAATTTCCTACCAATACCAAAATGTTGTTTTACATTCTTAAGACTTTTATTTTCTTCTACAGCTTTTCTTGCTAGTTCACAGTTATACTTTCTTATATTATTTTCAACACTTTTCCGGACCATTTTACAAAATTCGAGATATTCAATTTTTTTTAATGCATCATTCTTGTATATCTTCATATTCCTTCTTTTCTTCATAAGTTCTCTAGTCTCAGTAGAAATTTTATTAGTCAATTGCTGCTTTTTTCTACCAGCTATCTTTGTTGCAGTTTTTAAAAGTGTATCAGTTATTTTCATATTAATTTCATTCAAATCTGAATCATGTTCAAAATCTACTAATACTTGAAACCGATTTGTAAGTTCTAATTTAAATTCATTAGAATGTTTCTGAAGATTAGGAATATCAACTGTAAATATAGTTTTTCTTAATAATTTTTGTCTCTCTAGTTTTACATTAACATGTATCTTACCCCTTACTAATCGATGATCACTTCCTGTGTTAAATTTATTAAGAACATTACAATCTTGAAATATGTATTTCCTGTTAGTCAAAATATAATCCAATTCTGCTGTACCTTCATTTGGATGCTTCCATGTCCATTTCCTTCTAACATTTTTCTCAAAAAAAGAATTCATAATATAAAGTTTTTCCTTCTCTGCAAACTCCACAAGTCTATGTCCTCTCTCATTTCTATTACCATAACCAAAATTACCTACAACACTTTCATCTTTCATTTGTTTACCAATTCTAGCATTAAAATCTCCCATAACAATTTTAAAATGTTGTTTACTCTGATCAAAAGCCTTTTGTACATCCATATAAAAATCTTCTACTACTTCATCACTGTGAGAACTTGTTGGGGCATAAACCTGAATTATCTGCATTTGATATCTGCTATTAAGTTGTATAACTAATCTTGCCACTCTGTCTGATACACCATCAATCTCCACAATATTGTTCTTCCACTTTTTATTTATAATGAATCCTACTCCACTTGTATTTCCAATATTTGTGCCTTTATAATAGAGCATATGTCCACTTTTTAAATCAATTGTCTCTTCACCTTTTCTTCTAACTTCACAAAATCCAATAATATCCCATTTAATATAGAGAGTTCTTCTTCTAATTCTTGCAATCTTCCTTCACTTGAAAGTGATCTGCAGTTGTAAGTACCTAAATAAAAAGTCATCATCAAATGGCAGCCTGGGTCCGCCTCCAGGATATTCTTAGCACCCTCCGCCTTTGGCCACCAACCAAGGCAGCGGTTGGTGACTTTACAGCCTCCTGGGATTAAGGGCCATGCTTTATTTTTGTCTGTCATAATTGTATAATTGGGAAAAATCTTTATCATTTACACAAACATTCATTCTGCCTTATCAGGCACTGAGAAGAAAGACCATGGTGTTTCTTGATCTTAAACTCAGAGGTAAAAAGCCAATAAACTCACCACGCTGGCTAATGCGTGTTGGTGAGCAACCCATCCATGCTCGTATACTATATGAATAAACATATAGTAATAACAGCTGCAACGACAAGAACGTATGGAGTGGACATTAGGAATTTGCCCTGCTCGGTTCCTTTAAGGCCTCCAAGAGGAATCAAAGGGTCTCCTTTCAGTTAACAAATATATATAGAGAAGGGCAGCACATACTGTAGTGAAAATTAAATAATTAAAATTGGATTTTTAATCATAAAATTTTTAATGAAGTTAAAATTAATGAGAATAATGATTTACACAATACTTATAACATATATATATATATATGTAAAATAAATAAAATGTCCGTTAATTGAAACAAAATTGTAATTATAATTTAAATTAAATTTAATGGTTTACAAACTATTATAAACAATCCTTAAATCCGCAGAAGTACTTTCTTTAACCGAAAGTACTTCCGCAGATTTAAGGATTGTTTATAATATTTTGTAAACTGTTAAATTTATTATTTCAATTATATATATCATTTTTAGCTGGCTATTTTGAAATACGAACTCTAATGTATTTATATATTAATTCACAGAGGGCGGTACTGGATTTCTTAACCATGTGGGCTGATTTAATGCTTAATATATATATATTCTTACGATACACCCGGCTCTCGTTTTATGCGGATTTATTTAATGCGATTTTGAAGTTACGCAATTCATGATTCTTCTTAATATCTTTGTATGCGGTTTTCTTTTATGCGATAAAAATTATTAGATCAGAAGTCGAGCTCCGATAATGCACTATTACTTTAAATATTATAAATTTCGCGCACTCACGTCATATTTAAAGTAATAGCGCATTATCGGAGTTCGACTTCCATCTAATAATTTCAATATTTTCAGCGCTTTATAATAGTACTGTAATAGATTTTATGCAATAAAGAAGTTCATAATTCACTTAAAATCAGAATTTCCCCATTTTATATACACATTAAATTTTACAAGACTATAATGTAAATCTGTTCAAACGTTATAGATGAAAAATACTATGTTTGTTGTTGTTTTTGCATTTTAAATCACGTTCTATTTTTGCTTTTTATAAAAAGAGTACGTAATTAATTAATCATTTAGTGTCCGCAAGTAATAAATTTTACAAGATTATAATGTAAATCTGTTCAAACGTTATAGATGCCTATACGATGTATGTTGTTGTTTTTGCATTTTAAATCGCGTTCAATTTTTGCTTTTTATAAAACGAGTACGTAATCAATTAATCATTTAGTGTCCACAAGTTTATTTTTAAAAGGTGAGTAACAGTGGTGGGCACAATTAAATTTGGCAATTAAAATCTGATTTTTAATTGTAATTAACAATTTAAAAATTACGTAACGAGGTGATGTGAAACGATGAAATTTGATTTTTAAACGGAATTGAAAATTAAAAAATTAAAGACAAAAATAAGAATTTAATTTTTAATTGTTAGTTTTAATTAAATTTTGCCCAACAGTGGTGAGTCAGTGTCTTTTTATTATCGTAAGTCTAAGTTCTTATTTTTATTTTAAACTTTTAGTTTACTCTAACGGAGAGAAAAAAAACACCCAAGAAAATGAATTTCTTTGGAAACAAAAATTTCAGTTTTAGATCGCTTAGCGAAATGGGAAGGATCAATAGTGATTGGAAAACGTTTTAGTTGTATTTCCTCTTGACTTCGTTTAGGAGAAGCTACAGTACCTCACATCACATCACATGATGAATCTGATGTCTCAAATAGCGATAATAATTAAAATACCATACATGTATGAAAAAAATGTAAATTATGCATAAAAATATATTGTTTTGAATAAAATTAAATACTGTAGTTAATAAAAAAAAGTAAAAAAAGTTTGTCTTGTATCAATTTTTTTCAAATTTGAAATTTTTTATTAGTCATATTTTATTTTCTTATTTTTTTTTTTATGCGAATTTTAAAGTAATTTTACGTTGTTGCTTTGCTTTTATGCGATTTTTGGAAAATTACAGTACATGTCCCCCATTTTTCAAGTGTAACGATATATAAATATGTCGTTACATTAATTTAAAAGAAAAACAAAGTTCGCAAATAAAAATAAATATATTAAAAATCTATAAAAAAAAACTAAACGCTAAAATTAAAAATGTTTGTTATACGTATATACATTCGCACAGATGCTAAACTTTAAAAATATTTTTTTCATAAACAAAAAAAAAAAAGTATTTAAACGTATTTTTTTTAATAAAAAGATACAAGATTAAAATATAAAAATATTTTAATAAAAAAATAACGTAAGTTAAAATAAAAACAGGTATTAATTAATTCCTGTAATCTATAAATGGAAATGATTGTTTATTAATTATCTAAAAGCTGTTTAATTAAAAAGTCAGATGAAAAGTTAGATAAGAGAAATTAGCTGGACCAATGGAAGCACCAAGCCTTGGCTCGGACCCTAACGAAAGTGATGGATTGGTGACGTTTTGTTGTTTGAATCCGTGTGGATAATATAAAAAGGAGAAATATTGAGTATTGGGCAGTTCCAGCTGTTTGTTTTGAGAGTGGTGATAGAGACGCAATATCACACACTCTCTCTATTTTAAAAAATGAACTGATTGTGATACCGAAAGGAACCAGCTAATGCTACCTCCGGAACATCTGACCGGGTTTCAAACAAGGACTCCGTGGAAAAACAAGAACGTGTGCTCTTCCGATCACGTAAGCTGTTAACAATGAACTTAAAAAAATTTTAAATAATTAAGAACTTTCGTGAAAGCAATTTAAATGTTAAAATGGAGTTTCTATTTGACCTTTAAGTTTAAAATCAATTGATGTTTAATTTTATATGTTTGTTATTGATAAAAAAATCATTTCCATTTATTTTAATTGTATAAATTATTTATTGTTTAAATTTTAAATGTATGAAATTTAAGTTGTTTATAGATGCTTGCATGGATTCGTTTGCGGTTAATTATATTTTGGTTTTCATATTTGATCAAAATATATAGACATTCGATAAATAATGATACCTTACGGTGAGTATCTAAAATGTATTTATTCGGATGTCTTTTAAGTTATTGGTGACAACGCAAGTATCTTATGGTGAATACTATTGGGTTACTTATAAGTTTCCCTCTGCGATTGTCGGTATCAATAATTTTGTATTTTGATCGTTTATGTTTATTTTGAAATGTTTTTGACCGTGGAATCTATGTAATCGATCTATACCCAACATTTTTAAACAAATCGGTCGAACGTATATAAATGTTAAAATTAAGTCGGGCGCGAATGGCTATATAGTTTTGTAAAGTTGTATTAAGGGAGGTAATCTTAGGTTATTCATTTCGTAGTTGAATTGGTTCAATGGATTGGATATATTTGTGTAATTAGTAGATGTAGTATGAGATCCGCTATGGGCAGGATTATAGATATACGCCACACACCCTCTGTTTGCCTATGGATGGGTTTGTAAGTCGGCAGAAGACCGCAGTCCATTCCTATGGAGTTTTTAGTTTATTGATCTACTTGCCCACAGATGTCACATTCCTGTTGGTGGAGAGTCAATGTCTTCTCTATTTCTACTTATTGTTCAGATGTACATTCCTGACAATATAGTATTTTGTGTTGTCGTATCATGCTACATTGAATACATGAATGTATCAGATGGATTGGTGCCAGTTGATTGCGAAATTTGTTGCCTAAGGTTAAATCAGGGAAGAATATTTTCCTTTCAAATGCAGACCTATGTAGTCCATTCATACTCGACCCTCTAAATAAAATATTAAACATTATAGCAAGCTATTTTAAATGTAAAATTAAAAATTAAGATAAAAATCTAAATGTTAAACTTATTCCTCGAATTTAGAATGATTTTATATGTGCGTAAATAAATATTTTTCTGTGTTAATTTCTGGCAGTGGCTTTTATTATTTTATTCTTTTATATTTAAGATATAAAATTTATAGATTTTTATCTCGGCGTCTCCGCTGAGCTAGTGACAATGGGCTAACGATCTAAATATGTAAATAAAGTGGAATCCTAACAGCGCGTATCTGCCTACTTTATAAATTTTTCTAGGCTCAAATGCCTAGATGGCGCCCTTGGTAGTGCGGTGCGGTGCGATGCGATCTCCCACTTCGTTTGGATCGTTATAATTGGCGTCCCAAGTGTGGCCTTACCTCAGAGATTGACCCTGAGAAGGGGAATTGATGATGATGAAATTTTCTATCTTTAATAAACCACTAGTATTTTTGAAAATAAATCATGCCCGCAATATTTTTTCTCAAATTAGTATAAATATATTTGTTGTATTGACGTGGAGTTACAGTTGAAGTTTTGTTTAAAAAGTGCTGCCAGTAAGAAAAAATTGCGCATATGTAGAGATAAATTCGAGGAATAAAAAGTAATAAATAAAACGTAATAATAAATCTAAATCATAAATTTTTTTTTTAAAAGGTCTTGTTAAACTAAAATCTAATAGTTCAACTTGCCTAAGTAATAGTAAAAGATAGGAGAAATGAAACTTGGAAGGGAGGGGGCAGAAATTTAGCTGGTAATGGAGAATCAACAGTCAACTTTTTTTTTTTGTATGTAATTACTGTTTTGTCTTTTAAAAAAAAGTTTTGTCCTTTTAAAATTTTCATATATACTGTAATCAATTTGTGTAACGTAATTAATTACTAACACTAAGTAAAGTTTTTTTTTTTTAATGTTTTTGTTTTTTGAGGAAGTTTACTGATATGTAACGATATATAAATATGTCGTTACATTAATTTAAAAGAAAAACAAAGTTCGCAAATAAAAATAAATATATTAAAAATCTATAAAAAAAACTAAACGCTAAAATTAAAATGTTTGTTAAACGTATATACATTCGCACAGATGCTAAACTTTAAAAATATTTTTTTTCATAAACAAAAAAAAAAAAGTATTTGAACGTGTATTTTTTTAAATAAAAAAATACAAGATTGAAATATAAAAATATTTTAATAAAAAAATAACGTAAGTTAAAATAAAAACAGGTATTAATTAATTCCTGTAATCTATAAAAGGAAATGATTGTTTATTAATTATCTAAAAGCTGTTTAATTAAAAAGTCAGATGGAAAGTTAGATAAGAGATAAGAGAAATTAGCTGGACCAATGGAAGCACCAAGCCTTGGCTCGGACCCTAATGAAAGTGATGGATTGGTGACGTTTTGTTGTTTGAATCTGTGTGGATAATATAAAAAGGAGAAATATTGAGTATTGGGCAGTTCCAGCTGTTTGTTTTGAGAGTGGTGATAGAGACGCAATATCACACACTCTCTCTATTTTAAAAAATGAACTGATTGTGATACCGAAAGGAACCAGCTAATGCTACCTCCGGAACATCTGACCGGGTTTCAAACAAGGACTCCGTGGAAAAACAAGAACCTGGACTCTTCTTCCATAAGCTGTTAACAATGAACTTAAAAAAATTTTAAATAATTAAGAACTTTCGTGAAAGCAATTTAAATGTTAAAATGGAGTTTCTATTTGACCTTTAAGTTTAAAATCAATTGATGTTTAATTTTATATGTTTGTTATTGATAAAAAAATCATTTCCATTTATTTTAATTGTATAAATTATTTATTGTTTAAATTTTAAATGTATGAAATTTAAGTTGTTTATAGACGCTTGCATGGATTCGTTTGCGGTTAATTATATTTTGGTTTTCATATTTGATCAAAATATATAGACATTCGATAAATAATGATACCTTACGGTGAGTATCTAAAATGTATTTATTCGGATGTCTTTTAAGTTATTGGTGACAACGCAAGTATCTTATGGTGAATACTATTGGGTTACTTATAAGTTTCCCTCTGCGATTGTCGGTATCAATAATTTTGTATTTTGATCGTTTATGTTTATTTTGAAATGTTTTTGACCGTGGAATCTATGTAATCGATCTATACCCAACATTTTTAAACAAATCTGTGCGAACGTATATAAATGTTAAAATTAAGTCGGGTGCGAATGGCTATATAGTTTTGTAAAGTTGTATTAAGGGAGGGTAATCTTAGGTTATTCATTTCGTAGTTGAATTGGTTCAATGGATTGGATATATTTGTGTAATTAGTAGATGTAGTATGAGATCCGCTACGGGCAGGATTATAGATATACGCCACACACCCTCTGTTTGCCTATGGATGGGTTTGTAAGTCGGCAGAAGACCGCAGTCCATTCCTATGGAGTTTTTAGTTTATTGATCTACTTGCCCACAGATGTCACATTCCTGTTGGTGGAGAGTCAATGTCTCTCTATTTCTACTTATTGTTCAGATGTACATTCCTGACAATATAGTATTTTGTGTTGTCATATCATGCTACATTGAATACATGAATGTATCAGATGGATTGGCGCCAGTTGATTGCGAAATTTGTTGCCTAAGGTTAAATCAGGGAAGAATTTTTTTTTTTCAAATGCAGACCTATGTAGTCCATTCATACTCGACCCTCTAAATAAAATATTAAACATTATAGCAAGCTATTTTAAATGTAAAATTAAAAATTAAGATAAAAATCTAAATGTTAAACTTATTCTCGAATTTAGAATGATTTTATATAATGCGTAAATAAATATTTTTCTGTGTTAATTTCTGGCAGTGGCTTTTATTATTTTATTCTTTTATATTTAAGATATAAAATTTATAGATTTTTATCTCGGCGTCTTCGCTGAGCTAGTGACAATGGGCTAACGATCTAAATATGTAAATAAAGTGGAATCCTAACAGCGCGTATCTGCCTACTTTATAAATTTTTCTAGGCTCAAATGCCTAGATGGCGCCCTTGGTCGTGTGGTGCGGTGCGATGCGATCTCCCACTTCGTTTGGATCGTTATACAAGGTAAGTTAAGTTTATTTTTGTGCGATTTCTTTTATGCGCATTTTCTGAGGAACCTATCTACCGCATAAAGTGAGACCCAGGTGTATAACAAAATACTTTTGTGTAAAGTTAATCTAGATGGATTTCTCAGTACATACTGTTTCGAAGTATTGGTTCAAGTAATCTTTATTTACTAAAATGTATAATTAAAGATAATTTTCATCCAATCTGAAATGGGAAAAGCATCTTGATTTAATACAGATTTTCAAAATATTATTTAAGATATAAATGTAAATCTGTGGAATAATTTAAAGCACATATTCATATCGATATATTTAGGGTAACAATATTTATCATGTCATAAATATTTCGAAGTAATGATCTTTTAATTATTTTTCTATCATAATACAAATAAAATATATATTTATATATGATTATGAGATGTTTCACATTGTAAATATAAATCAGAATTATCAATTGATATACAAAATCAATTAGAAATATTAACTAATATGCAATAAATAAATTATTTAAATGTTGTAAAGCTCTTTTAATATGTTGAATTTAATAGAAATATCAGTCTGTATATATATTTTTAAAGTTAAACAAATACTTTTCTTTCTACTAGGAAATTTTTAATGTGCATTATGATTTCAGACTCAGTTGGTAACATTGTTAACAATTTAACTACATGAATTTCTTTATATTTTAAATAAAGACAATTTTTCTTGTATCTTTTTGTCGATTTTAAATCTATAAGTTAAAATTCCAATACTTGTATTTAACAATATAGAAACTATAATTCCATTAAATTTTTAAGTTATTAATTTTATGATAGCTTTTTCATGCTTGAGAGTTGTCAAGAAGTTAATAGATAATGCATAAGATTTGATTCTTTATATTTTATACAACAAGCACAAAAATAATATAAAAGATCTTTTATCTGACCATTTTTTCAAATGTGTGGGTAATAATAATAATGGCTAATCTTATATCAGGCAGTTGTCCCTCTAGAGATTGAGTAATTCTTGCTTCTTCTTTTTTCAAAATGTAAATATTAACAAAAAACTGATTTATAAGGCCATATGAATCTTTTCATGTTTTCCCACCTGATTATTAAATAAGTTCTCTGTCAATCTTAATTAATTTGGGAATTTGATAAATACTATAATTTAATAACGAAATATGTTTACATTTATTCCAGTTAAAATGATAATTTCTTATGTTGCCAATATTTAGGAATTTTATTTTAAAATTAAAAAAAGAATGAAAAAAAAATTACAAATAAATTTAAATTCATTCAAGTTAACCTAAGTAACCTATGATTTATTATTAATTACAGATTATTATTTTTAAAAAATAAATAACCTGTAATTATAAATTGGATTATCTCCACCATATAATATTAAATAGTAACGGTTTTAAAGCATTCAAACTCCATTTAAACTCTTCAAATATATTTAATTATTAGTAATAGCTTACAGATCAATATATAACATTTCAATTGGCATTACTTTCATCTTTTCTTCAGGTGTTACTATTGTGCCAGTGATTATACAAACAAAAATAAAATAGAAGCAAAACTCTCCATACAGTAGCACCACTCAGTGCAAGCCAGAGTAATCAATGGATGCAGGAAAGTTTATGCATAAGATTCTTATCTAGTGCCTACTCATCCAATATCCCCAGACTAGTTTCTAGCTTGTGACTTTCATCCATTAATTCTCTGGCTTGCACCAAGTGGCACTACTGTATGGAGAGTTTTGCCTCAAACAGATTGTGTAAGCATAAAGAAGTTTAGTGGTTCATAGAAATACAATAATAACCTTTAGATTCAAGAATATCAAATTTAAAGTGATACTCTAATTGACTAGATTATGTTGTCAAAGACAATAATCGGTAGCTATTTCATATTATAACAGGACTGTTATATGGCACACAATAATATAGTGTGTGTGCACAAATATATATATAAAGGAAAAGTAGAAATAAACACACACATAAATTTTTGTGGATATTTTTCTACATTTCCTGGAATAAAAATAATAAATAAAGGGTTAAATAACCTGGATTTAAAACAGAATTTTGTTATAATTAAAGATTTTAAAAGGTCTAATAAAAATTAATATTTTTATTCTGATTTTGAAATTTTAAAAAAAAAGTGTGTTTTATCTTTAAAATAGAATTGATCATTGTAAATATTTCTATTATCTATTCTTTTTGGAAAATCTTTGAATTAAAACTTGTATAAAATATCTTTTTTAATTAATGTTTGTATGCATTTCACTATCTAAGTAAAAACATGTAGATCATACTTTTGGTAAAATTGCTTTCAAAAGTAGCTTTTAATTAAAAGGGATTTGAAAGGATTAATGATCTTTTTGAAAAGATAAGAAAGTAAACATTTTAATTAAATGTGTTGTTATCACCCCAAACCAATTCTATAAAAGGGCTGATAAAAAAATATCAGTTCAGTTTGACTTGTAGCTTTTGTAAGAGCTGCACAGAAGAGTCTGGTTTTAATATTTTAAGCAGGTGGCTAAATTGGCCAGCTGCAATGTTGGATATTAATTTTTGAAGACAGTTTTTGTCTTAATATTTTTGGTGAAGCAGTTAACTAATGGCTAGCTGCAAAGGGTGGCTAAAATATTTTGTGAAGAGATAGCTGCATTTTGTTGGTAACTGTAGCAGAGAGTATCCACAGTAAAGCTAGCTGTGGAAATGGCTGGCAGAATTTTACAGAGGATTACTATGAAGATATAAGAATGCAAGGAAGTAGCTGCCCTAATTTGCTGCCAAAATTTTGAATCATGAATCTGACCCACTTCTACATTCACTAGTCTGCTTAAATATGGAGAGGACAGTTTCCTGAAGTCTGCAATTCTGAGACAGAAGGGAACCTAAATCAAGACCAACTTATCTGGATTATAACTTCTTGATTATGACTTTCCTGAACAGGTCCTCATCAAGAGAAACCATCAGTTGATGAAGAAATAGTTATATGTATGCTTCTATGTCTATATCCAGAGAAGCACAGATAAACGTATATACAGTGACTTGCATTTTTTTAATATTCCTTGAAAAAGACATTTTAATTTAGTAACTTAAAAACTTAAAGTAAAATAAATAAGTGGTTTACTTGAGTCAATCATCTAAAAGAGAGACGATTTGCTATATATATTTTGTAAGGAAATAATTTTCATATTCATTAAAAATGACATTCGAAAAGTGAGATATATAATCTATAGCGATTGTTTTACATCATTTATTGAGAGAGCAGAAAGACATTTTGAAATTCATATTTAATTCTAAAAAAACGATTTTTGTTTTCATTTATAATAATAATAATAATTAACAGACTTATGTGTGTGTCTACAATTCAATACACACACATATATGTTAAATATGTTACTGAATATGGATAAAACTGAATTTCATTTATAATGTTTTGACAATATTTTATGTTAAATAATAAATTATACTGCACATCAGTGCGATGATGTGTAAAGGTATTTTATGTGAACCTATTGGAACATATATTCAAATCTCAATGTAATAAACAGATTTGATTTTATGTTAATCCATGCATATATGTAAATTTAATCTTATTTGAAAATGACAACTAAAAATGTTTATTTTGTAATAAGTCAAATATGTTCAGAAATTGCATGCACATGCATGTGTGTGTGCATATATAGATCAATGCTTGTCAAGTATAACACATGTAAAATTTTAATCATTTTTAATAATTTTATTAAATGACAAATGAAATATATTCATGTAATTGTACAATGCATAGCCGTGTGTATATGCATATGTATGTGTGTCATATGTAAACCACCATATAGTAACATGAATTTTGTATATTAATCACATATATGTAAATCATAATGTGTTATTTTTTTTAATTGCATGTTAATCAAAATCAGGCTTTTAATTGTAAAACCATATTCTAGACTTTAATATTTTTTTATTGTCAATAAACTTGTGTTCAATTATAAAATGATTCCAGTGGTTCTAAATATTTTTAGAATATCTGTTTCCAGCATGTTCTCTAAGTTAGATTTGAGCATGGGCTGAATATATAAATGGGGATATTTTAGTGCTTTAGGAGCATTTCAGTATGACATTGTTCTGGTTTTGGTGTGAGGATTATATCCTTCAAAGCTCCTGCACTATATTTTATTTTAGTTTAGTCTTATAAATTAAGTTTTTAGTTGGCCAGTACAGTAATGATACGAATTAGCCAGAGCATTGATGGTGATCAGAATGTTGTAATATTCCAGCATTATTGTTTAGATTTTTGATTATTATATATTCTGAAGGATGAACACTTAAGATGGTGCATCCAAATTTATGTGTAAATAATTGCTCCAAGCTGGCAAAGGCTAAATAGTTGGCCTGATCCACAGAAGATCCATTTCCAGTCCAGTCACCAGATTGACTGTTGATTTATATTTTTGTATTGTTTCTAATTAAGTCACAAGATGGACTGTTGATTTATTGTACTGATGTATTTTGATTGATCATTCATGATAATGAATGGTCATTACTTTTCCTTGTGAGAATTATTAGTATTTACCTTTTACTTGCTAATGCTGGTTGTTGTATAATTAATCATGGTTGCTCTAAGGAGTAACTGATCTCTTCTGATCTAATTGGTTGATCTCTCAAAGATCTCTTGATCTCATGTTCTCTTGAATAGATAAAATTGCTTTATATATATATATATATATATATATATATATATATATATATATATATATATATATATATATATATATATATATATATATTGGATGTTAAATATTACTTTTAACATTTTTTAAGAAGATATATCTTAAATATTATACTTTTTGAAAATTTTAAATTTTGTTTACTTGGGAATGATGATGATTTTCCATCACCCGAGTACAATCTCCTGACCACTTCCAGATACCCCATCCTGTTACAATATATTTTTATCTATGAGGATCATCTTGATTTTTCCACTTTGTTCTTAAGAGCCAGTTTAATGAATTATTTCCAAACATTATAAATTATCACACTAGTTTAATTCCTTGTTTGCCATTGTCTTTAGAGACACTTTTTTAAATTTTTTTATGTAATTTTTTTTTTCAGTATTTCAAATTTAGGTTTTCTAGGAATTAGAATTTCTTACAATGTGTTGTGGCTTTGGAAAAGTGTTTTGATGTTAAATTGGGTGCCGATTTTCTTTAGTTTTTTTATTATTTCTGGAATTATGGATGCACTACATTGTCTTTAATTGGTTTTTATGTCGCTTTGTGTTGTCTATTTAAGGTTATTATAATGATAGCAGATGAATAACTATTTTTTTATGAGAGTCTGTTTTATGTAGCTCTTGATTTTTTTTCCAAATGTCTTATTTCCTAGCAAACTACTTTAGCTTTGACTCATAATCATAATATAACTCCAATTTTTGTGTTTCAGTTATAATTAGATGTTTATGGGAAGTATTTTTCTGTGTGTGTGGACTTTCTTTAAATTACATTTTGATTGTCATAAGGAAATTTTGTTACAAGAACATCTAAGAATGTCAATTTTTGTTCTTATTCTAATTCTAGTATGAATTTAATTGAAGGAAATATGTTATTGATGTGTATTCAAAAATATAATTGAAGGGGATATGTTACTAATATATATCCAAAATATTAATATATATCCAAAGTGTCTGCAAGTGCTTTTTCATATGGCTATGAAACATAACATAAAAAAACCATAAGTAATATTTATGATTGTGGTTTCATTTTATTCCATGTAAATATTGCTTATCAGAGGTGACTGTGGTCAACCCATAGCCATCTCTTGATTTCAGTAGAAAAATTGTATGTTGTTTAGAATGTATGTTATTGTTATGCAGAAATGTTAAAAATACCATTAGGCTATGAATAGAAAAAGTTGTTCTAGCTTCTAAACTATTATCATCATTTAATCTTTTCTTTATAATGGACAAAGCTTTCTCACATGATACCTTTGTAAATAAGGTTTGTACATAAAAACTTACCAATATATGAATTCCGATATTCATATTTTTGATTAATTTCATATATTGCCTAGAACAGGGGTGGGCAATTGTTTTGGCTTGAGGGCCACAGAGGCTGGCAGAGGGCTGCACTGGGGCCCACTTTGTGGAAGCAAGGGTCGCCCCTTTTTTTCATGATACAATAAACACACTGCTTTATTCCCTGTATTATCAAAGAAATATTTGTTTGTCCATTCTTCATTAAATATACGACATTCATCACCGATTTTAAATTTTTTCGGAAGGTTCATGGTTTCACTAAAGTTGGAAATATATATATTTGGTAATGCAAAGACAAAATTGAAATTAACCAGATCAACTGGAAAAGCATGCACATGGTATCTACTCTGCGAATGTGTATTGACGTGGCTATCCTAGTGGAAAATTTGAGACGAATCTTCGGTCATGCATAGGAAGGAAATTTCAGTTCAAGGCAGATTTTTCTGATTGTCTTCCGGAACACATAAAAACTCTTAGCGGGCCACATGTGGCCCTCGGGCTGCTATTTGCCCACCCCTGGCCTAGAAAGATGTTTTGCAAGGCAAACAACTACAAATTTTGAAAAGAAATATTAAAAGTTTTGAGAAGATTAATTTCTAAATCTAAGAATAGATCTTAATTAATAAAATATAAACATTATGGATTTTATGTAGTCATACAAATAGGAAATTTTTCTGAATTATGACATTAATTTACTTTTACTCCAAATTAAAGAAATATTTGTGATGCTTTCTGAGTAAAGCTTGAATCTTTGTACTTGATATAAAATATTTTGTCTCTATTCTACATTGTCCCACTGTGAGGATTTCTCTTTTGATATTGCAATTAGCAATATACATTATAACTATAGTATTGCCTTTGTTATCAAGAATAATAATTATAAATTGGTCTAATTTGAAAGATTTAACAGCTTTCCTTTCATCATAAGAAATTATTAATTTGGATTTTGGATGTCTCTTAACTATTCATTTTATTTTCTAGCATAATTCAACTCTTTCTTCTAGAATCAATTTTAGAATAACTTTCTCAGTTGCTTCCATTATATTTAATAAAAGGATATTAGATGAAGTGATGGCAAACTTTCATTCTTTTTTCAAAACAAAAATTTTAGCATCTGTTAGATGAGTAGAACTAAGACTTTAAAAAAAGTAAAATTGTTTTCTTCATATTACTTTCCACTCTTTCAAATGGTTTAAAGATGGACACTGCCCCTAGCAGAAAAAATATGCAGAGACCTAAACTACATGAACTAAAATCTTCAAACTTACCCAAATTTTACCCAAATCGAATCTCAAACAAAACTTAACTAAAAGCATCATTACTAAAGAACTTATTTCAAAGTCTCCATCTCCTTGCCCTCCTAATTTTCATCCCTTTCAGGCTGCGGTTTGCTCTATCAAAGATAAAAAGCAAGCCAAAAAGAACAACATAATCAATCATAACGCCATTCTAAGTACAATGGGAAAAACTAAAATTAGCAATTCCTCCAAAGTTAAGGTCACAAAAAAGATCCTCCTATCAATCCACCAGGGCAACAAAGCCTATCAACATTGCTCCTTACCAAAGACTCACTCTTCTTTGCCTGGACTACACACCCTTTCCATATCCCCTTCCCATTTCATATGTATTCTCTTCCCATTCACCATATTGTACTTGAATTTCATTTTGCTATATAATCATTTCTGTCTTTTTGATAAATAAAAGCTTTCATCACTGGAAAAAAAAAGGTAAATTAGATGTTATTTTATGACATTTTCTATATCAGTGTAGCTATATAAGTTTCTTTTCTAATGTTCTTTTAGTTTTTTCTTTAATTTGCAGTAAAATTTTATTACTTGAAAAACTTTTGTAGAATCTCTAGCAAATATTCAATTTCACCAGTTCAATACAAGATTTGGTAGATGAAAAGTCTTTGAGGACTTATTCTTTAACTTAATAGACCCCCACGTTCTCTCTGAGTAAATTTTCTTGGCTCTCTGTGAATTAATTGGAGGTTTGAGTTTTAACCATCCAGAATGAACTCCTTTAGATTTACATTTTCATAGAATAATTAATTATAAATTTATTTAATGCACATTGATTACATAAGTAATATTTACTAAGGCAATAAACCTCAAGCTATGTGTGCTTGAAAATGCGAAGATAGGGAACTCTACAGGTCTTAACCACAAGCTTATGCTTTTCTTCCAAAGTGTAAGCTTGTGGTTAAGACCTGTAGAGGCCCCTACATTCGCATTTTCAAGCACACATAGCTTGAGGTTTATTGCCTTAGTAAATAGAATAATTGATTTTCTTCTTTAGTCAATTTTAGGCATAATTTTTCGTAAAATCTAAATTAGATTATGGAAATAATCTAACATTATAATTGCAACTAAAATACTATCATCACAAATTTTCAGCCAAATATTAAGTCGGCTACTTGTGTTTAAATTAACATTGTAAATAATATTTATGTACATTTTAAATAAAGAAAATAAATTATTTAAAAGAAAATGAAAAATGCAAACCTGTACAATTTATTAAGTCATTGTAAAAATTTACAGTAGACTATTTTGTATATTATATATATATGTCAGATCAACATTTTTATAAGGCAAATAATCTAGATTATTTAATATGGCAAAATAATACAGGCAATGATAATATATCATATCATTTTTCTGTTCCTTAAAACAAATTAAAACAATTTCTTTACTTTTTGATTTGCAGTCATTATCTATATATATATATAATCAGATAAATTCAACTTTCAAGCACTTGGATGCGATTGTAAAAAAAAAGCTTATTATAAATGCATTTTGAATCAAGCTTAGCACTTTTGAGGACTACTTATGGACTCATATTCTTAACAATGAGATTTACGTGTGTGTGCATTTATGTGACAAGTTTATTCAAATGTATTCAAATTATATGACCCATTTCTTGAAAGGGGGAGCAGGATTTCTTCTTATTTATGGAGTTGGGTTTGTTGCTCTATGCTATGCTTCTTTGATATTGTGCATGGCATCATTTTTTTCAATGAACACAATGTTGGTAACTATGGTCTTGAATGTGTGGCCCATTACATTTTGGTTATCAGGGAAAACAGACTTGTGTTTTGGGTTGTTTGTAACTTTTTCATTGATATTTGTGTCGTGAAAGCCTTACGACCAAACTGGCATGGAACTCACCATAGTAAATAGCATTGCATCAATCCAGCTTGGGGGCATGCTATCTTGTATACAATATGAGATGTCTGTTCAGTAGGGAGTTTATCTTTTGAATTGTTAATGAGTCTATTTGTCGTGGGTGAAGTACAATGTTTATTTGATGAGATTGTGGGCAGATATTAGTTAAAATTTTGATTATATGTGGAATGTGTATAGGGATAGTATCTATGGCTTGTCATCTTTTGATGATTTTGTTCTCATTTTATTATAAAACTGCACTTAAACTACAAAATGCTTATCAAGCTTATAGAAATAAGAGGGCACATGCATCCGAAATCCATTTCTCCAAAGACACACAAATATGCCAGCTTATCATTATTTTTTTTACAGAAACTACCATTTATGTAAACATGAAGCTGCTTGTAAGGCCAATGTCAAGAAATATCTAAACAAAATATGTGGTATATGATTTAAATGTAGAGTTCTCACAAGAATAGTAAACAAGTTCTATACCATAAGTCAGGACAAACCCACTAAAAGATGACAAGCCATAAATACTCATCCACTACATTCCATGTATAGCTAAAAATTTAACCAAAATATGCTCATGATACCATCACACAAGCTTGCATACTCTTCAATAATACCTAAACTTGTAAACAATTTAAAAAATAAATTCCCTACTTAACATATGCCTCACGCTGCAAACAAAATAGCATGCTACAATCTGGATGTATTGTGATTTACTATGGTGAATCTCACACCAATCTGGCCATAAGGCTTTCACAACAAAAATACCTCTATAAAAGAGCAACCTGGAGCACAAGTCCATTTTACTTAAATATCAAAATGTAATGGGCCACCCATTTGAGCCCACATTTAAATAAATATAATAATTGAAATACTCTGGAATAAACTCTACAATATTCAGTATATCAATATAAAAATAAATATGTCATAGCTATAACCAGTTTACAGCAGTATAAGCCAGCCTGAGTAACATTTAACAGTAAAAAAATTTTTTAAAAATCTCATTAAAGCCATAAAATCCTAATGTTCCCATGTGAATGATCAACTTTCCATAATTCAAGTATAGTCACACAATTATACTGCTTATTTAATACATTGTCTTTTATATGTATAAAATATGACTGATTTTTTTTTTTCAAATCATTTCCCATATATAAGATAAAAAATACTATCAAAGCAAAAATTTCCTATACAAATAACTAAATGTTCAGAAAATATAGATTTAAATCTATCCACAGAATAGTGCAACTTACTATATATAAATTCATCCTCATGAATTCTCCTTTTTAATGCACATTTGGTCTCCCGAATGTAACTGGATCTGAAATAGCACACCACTTTATAAATGACATTACATTTATTGATTTTAACATCTTTTCCAATAATAATTAATCTACTAATGTTTGGTTCAATATTAAAGGGAACATTAAAATGAGTAGAAACTAATGATTTAATTCTACAAGACACTATCATTTATATATGGTGATAAAATCCATATTTCTCCATCAATATGTTTCCTCCTCCATCTTTGTGACAGTTAGTGCATATACTAACCTGTTTTCTGTGATATTATTGACATTTGTTTGCTGTGATATTGGTGCATATACTAACCTGTTTGCTGTGATATTACTAACAGTTGAATGCACTTGGAATATTTAACTAAAATTAAACTTTTCTAAAGACATTCAACACACATATTAGATGATGGAAATAGTCCAATATAAAAATACAGCTAGAACACCATCATCACAAACCTTCAGAAAAACACTAAATAAAAATATGTTTCCTATTACGTCCTCCATTCAGTAAAGCATTAACGTATATTTCAATGTAGGATAATTTATCACTCTGAAAGTTATATAAAATATTATTTGTGAACAAACATGTTTTAAATCCAATTAATTTTGCGATGTACAAATTTCCCTAATTCACAAGGGTGGGGAAACATTCTATAATTGATTATATTATATTCTCTTCATACTTCTTTATCTGAGATACAACATGAATGGACTCTTTTCTTTTATAGATTCATAAAGTTCTGCAACATTCAAGCTCATCATCAGCCAAAATATAAATTTTTGACCAAATCAAATTAAAATTCAACTGTACGTTTTTCAAAGCCTAATTTACTTTGAAACACCCTTCCAACATCAAACAGTTTATGGTGGAAAGTTTTTGTAAGATGAAGTAGGCTTTGGTAAACATACATTTACGTGTTTATTTGATATAGACAAAAAAATTGCTAAGCTTATTTTGGCTGGTGAAGAAATTACTGTGGATGTTACAGAATTGTATGGATCTATAAAAAGAGAATAGTCTATTAATGCTACTAATCAATGTTTATACAATAAAGGTGAATGCAAGTTTAAGCACTTCTTTGGTAAAGATTTATTATCATTTATTGATCAAAATTTGATTGCCACATTTGAAGATCAATTGTATATAATGAATGAAGGTTGGCCCACAGGATTGCCTGTGTCAGGTGTTGTGTGCAGTTACATGTCATATTATGAAGATAATATTTTAAAGCATTTTCCCATTAGGTGTTTAAGGATACTTTAGATATGCAGTTGTTTGTGCTTATTGCAGGATTAACTCTTATAGTACAACATCTTTTTAATAAATTAAATATCAATGGCTTAAAGTGAACACATGATTGTGAATATAAAATGAAATATATTGACTTAACTTTATGGAAAGAATATAGTATAAGCAGTTATAAAATATTTATAAAACTCTTGTCAATTAGGGAATTTGTACATCCCAAGTCGAATGTTCCTTTTATGTATAAATTAGCTGGATTTAGAACATTTTTATTTAGAAATAATATTTTATATAAATTTCAGAGTGATAAATTATTCAACATTGAAATATTTGCTGATGAATTATTGAATGTAGGATATAATAGGAAACATATTTTATTTACATTATATAAATGTATTTATAGTTGGGGGAAAAAATATTGAAAAGAAAGCATGGATATCATTACCATATATAAATAATAGGGTGTATGGTAGTATTACATCATAAGTTTCTGCTCATTTTAATGTTGCATTTAATGATGGACCAAATACTGGTAAATTAATAACATTAATATATATATATAATATTATTTATAAAGATGTGCCACTTCACATCCAGTTACATTGGTGAGATCAAATGTGCATTAAAAACGAATTCGTGAGCATAATAAGTTCCTTTATTCTGAGGAAATATTTAAATCTGTATTTGCTGAACATTCAGTTATTTGTAATGGAGATTTGCGCTTTGATAATATTTTTACATATAGAAAATGATTTGAAAAAAAATCAACATGTCGTGTTTTATAAATGGACAATGTATTAAATAAGCAATATAATAAGGTGAATATGCATATATTATAGATCTATTCATATGAGAATGTTAGTGTTGTGTGACTTTAAACATATTTTGTTTATTTAAAGATTAATCGTTAACTGTTACTCAGGATAGTATACACTGCTGTAAATTGGCTGTACCTATTATTTTTTTTTATATTGAATATTACAGAGTTTATTCCAGAGTATTTTGCTTATTATATATATGTATACAAATAAAATGTCTGTTATTTAAAAAAAACTATTGTAAAATAAAAATAATAAATATAATGGTAATATTATCATTATATTTATTATTTTTATTGTTATATATATAGAAAAATTTTCATGGGTTGCAGATACAATATATATATATATATTGTAACAGGCACATACGATGTTACATTAGTTTTTTTTTATTATTAAACATGAAAAAAATAAAAGTTCGCAAATAAAACTTCTTTTTTAAGAATTAAAAATTGAAAATTAAAATTCTATACTAAACTCATATATATTTAAAATCGCACAGATGAGAAATTAAAAAAAAAGAAACTTTATTAAAAAAAAAAAAAAGGTATTTTAAAACTAAATTGTCAGTAAAGATTTAAAAGTTTGGAAAACATTAATTAATCATAAAATGGAAATGATTAATTTAATTAGTCCAAATGAACTAGCCCTTGGGCATTTAAATGTATAAGCAACGGTCAGATAGGAAAACAATAGAAACTAATGGCCAATGAAAAAAATCCATCGGGAAATCGGAACTCAACAGAAGGATCATCATCATCAATGATGTAATGTCAATTGGATCCGAAAGTTACATATAAAAGAAAAAGTTTGGAAATAAAATGGTTAGTGAATAATTATTATTAAGAGAGGACAGATATGTGTTAAGCTGGAGAGGGTTGGAGGAGAAGGGATTGAAAGACGCACTTTCAATTCTTTCAGTTGTTGAAAAAAATGAAACATCATTTTCCAATATTGCGGACCACAGGACATCAAGGCCCAGAAGAATACCATCAACCATAAAGGACCATTGGTTAACTGCACACCGATCTCCTTATGACTTTGTGGGAATTAACACCTTCTATTACAAGAAATCAGAGACTACGGACATTTTTCAAAACAGTAAGAAATATATAATTAATTAATATTTTTAAACAAAAGAACTCTAAATGCTAAACATTTCAATATTTCAAATAGATGAATTTCCTATCTGACTAAATTAGTTATAATTTTATTTGATGTATTTTTTTTTTTGTAAAATCATTTCCATTTATTTATTTATTTATTTTTTGTTCTTTTAAGTTTTTATTATGATTTCTGTTTTTCGTTAAATTAAATTATATAAATGTTAAACTTAAGTCGGGCATGAATAGCTATATAGATTTGTAAAATTTTATTAGGGGAGGGTAATCTTAGGTTATTCGTTTCATAGTTGAATTAGGTCAATGGATTGGATATATTGGTGTAATTAGTAGATGTAGTATGAGATTCGCTACGGGCAGAATCACTTTATATGCTGCACACTCTCATTTTGCCTATGGAAGGAATTATAAGATGGAGACCTTCCTATGGAGTTTTTTTTTATTGCTCTTATCGTCAGATAGATGTAGTATTCCTATATGATGAGAGGCAATTTCTTCTCTTAACCTAATAGTGCTGTCGTATTTGTATTACATTGAACACATCGATATATCAGGTGGATTGATGTTGGTTTAGCTGTGAACTTTTGGCCTAAGGTTAAATAAGGGATAAAATATTTTCTTTTCAAGTGCAATCTATGTAGTCTATTCATACTTGACACTCTAAATAAAAATGCATTAAATTTAAGTTGGGTATAGATGCTCGCATGGGTTCGTTATCGATTAATTGTGTTTTTGGTTTTCATATTTGATCAAAATATATAGACATTCGGTAAATACTCATACCTTACAGTGAGTATCTAAGATGTATTTATTTCAGATGTCTTTTAAGTTATTGGTGTCAATGCGGCATCTTACGATGAATGCCATTGGGTTTCTTATAAATTTCCCTCTGCAATTCCACAAATGACTTTATATTTTGATTGTTTATGTTTATTTTGAAATGTTTTTGACCGCGTAATCTGTGTAACCGATCTATACTCAACATTATAAAACAAACTTTCATAAATCCATCTGTGTGAACTTATAAAAATTAAAATGTAAATTAAAATCTAAAACAAAGGTTAAAAATAATGTTAAACTTTAAAAATGTAAACATACTAAAAGAATAACACTAAATGTTTATATATATGTGTGTAAATAAATGTTTGTGTGTTAATTACTGGCAGTGGCTTATTTTATTCCTTTTTTAATATTGAAATGTATCTTATACAAGAATTTATTATAAAATATAAATCTCTGCTGTTCCACTGAGCTAGTGACAATGGGCTAACGACCGGAATCAAAATATATAAAATAAAATAAAAATTTTTTTTTTTTACTTATGTATCTGCCTACTATATAAATTTTCTAGGTTCAAATGCCTAGATGGCGCCCTTGTAGTGCAGATTATGTTAAGTCTCTTAATCCGGATCGTTATAATATATATGAATGAGGAAATAATATCTATTAAATAGAGATAAACTTTAGCTTTGATGTTACTAAGAAATTATCAATTACTACTAATTAACAATTCTGAGGCTAAACAAGTTTTTTTTTCATAAACCTATAATAGCTCCTTTGTTTGAGATCTTTGAAGTAAAAGGTCTCATCTTTTACTTCAAACCAAAGTTCTTATATGGATTTAAACTGAGAAAGTTATTTTGATAGGTGTGAGAATGTGAAAGAATAGCATCTTTCTTGGCATTTTGCCAATAATATTTTTTAACTTTTTTCAGAGTGTTGCACCTTTGATGTTACATAAGAAATTATTAATTAATACTAATTAACAATTCCTGAAGCTATGCAAGTTTTTTCTTCATAAATCTATGATAGCTCTTTTTTGAAGTCTTTGTAATAAAAGGGATCCTCTTTTACTTCAAATACAAGTTCTTATATGGATATAAACCCAGAAAGCTATTTTTATAGGTGTGAGAGTTTAAAAGAATGGCATATTTTTTTACATTCTGCAAGTAACATTTTTAGCTTCTTTTCAAAGAGTTGTATATGTTGAATTAAATGATTATATGGATAGTTCAAAGACCCCCCCCCCCCAACAAATGAGCCATTATAGACTTATAACAAAAACTTATTTAGGCTCAGGAATTGTTAATTAATGCCAATTGATAATTTCATAGTAACATCAAAGGTAAATTTTATCTATATTTAACGAATTGTATGTATTTCCTCATTTCTATTCATTATTGTAACAATCCATATAAACATTTAATTCAATATATGTATAAAATAATTCTTATATTGAATCAATGATTCATAAAGAAGTGTCTATAGCTCCACATAGTAAAATTATTCAACCAGATATTAGTTTTGATTCACATATTTTATCCTAATCTTCTGTCTTGTGTAAGGTTATTATTTAGTCTGTTATATTTGTGTAATATAATTAGTTGTGGTATTTGTTTGATCAAATAGATAATCAAGAACAGAGGTTATGAATATATTTATGCCATGTGTTGTTTAATGCCATGATAGAATTTATGACTCTGGAATGAATAATCCTCAGATGATTGCAGTTCTGATGCATATCTTTATCATTGATGTATGTATCAATAACTTATATAACAGTTGTTAAGTGTTTCTTTCAGACGTTTTAAAGACAAATAATTGTGTGTGTTCATCTGGACTTTCATATATTATGATCATTCAAAACTTAAAAGAAGTCGTACTGCAGTTCTCTGTTTTAAAATGTTCTTTATGGTTTTGCTTATCATAATTACTGGTTTTTTTCAATGCCAGTAATTTATATTAATCTAACTGATGTCTGTTTATGAGATTTTAGTGCTCTACTTATATTTATTCAGATTGTGATTTAGAATATTTTAAATATATTTAATCTTTATTAATTATCTGTAATGCCATCAAAGTATCAGACCTATGAGTCCTACTGTGATGATGAAAACTTTTATTGCTGTATATAGAACTTTTTTAATTCACTAATGCTTATTTTTTTTATATTCTGAAGATACTTTACCTTTGGGTTGTCTTTATTTTATTGGAAAAACAAAAACCATATTAATAAATTCAGTTAATCTACCTGAAACCTTGTTTATCTTCTGGGTTATTAAAATATCATTTCAAATTGTACTGAATATGTTATGATTCTACTTCATTTTCAGTATTGGTGACAACATCTATGAATATAAGAATTTTTTTATCAACAGTATCTTCTATTAAAAATTTCTGAGTTTATTCTGAAAAATTGTTGGGACATATCTCCTGCCACAAACTAGAAACTTCTTTTGGATGTAATGATTCAGAAAAAGTAATTAACAAATTAAACTAATCACTACACAAAGACCATTGCAAAAATTTAAGTTTTAATAATAAATAAAAAACCAAAATTTAATCATTGGGTAAAATATTAATATATGATAACTAGAAATTAAGTAGTTGACAAAATATTAAAAGATGGCCAGATGTTTAATGTCTGGTTAAGAACTTTCTGAAGAAGAATTAAGTATGAGATGCTTGGTAGCTTTAGCAAATATAAATAAACTTTTTATAGAAGCAAGAAATTAAACATTTTATACACATTGCATGTATTAACTTATATCCACAGCATGTTAATGCTCCATATTCATCCAATATTTTTTATTTTAACCTCATCTATTGATTCTAAAAAAACAATCAATTAAAGCTCCATCATCATTTCATGTTCATCAACAACAAATTCCAGCATTTCATTTAAGGCTCCATTTATAAATTTATTTTTTTCTGGTATTATGCATCATATAAGTTATATTGTTTACTAAACCTATGATTTTAAATTATATTTATCATCAAAATTATTTCAATGTTTACAATAAATATACTCTATAATAACGTAAGATTATAATAAACCATTATGAGAATATAGACATTATTTTAATATGGTCACTTCTACAACAACTTTAGTCAGCAAGTATTTGTAGCTAAAACATATTTTAAACTCAATCCTATATTCAAATTTTATTTGTTTATTATTAATTTTGGAATTATTTTTTACTTCTTTACATCTTCCTAATTTTAAACAACATGATTCGCAAAATGATTTCAAGTGCTTCCATTATTGAAATAGATGTTGGACTAATTCATATAAAATTAGTATCAAAACAACAGCTTCATTTTGACATATTATATGCTATTATTAAACTTTGGTTTTCTTGTTTCTAATTGAGATGCATTCCATTTTGATATTTGTAATATTTTCCATTTTGGTATTTGTAATATTAAAGAGTATTCACTTTAAGAATAATATGATCAAACAAATTTTTGCTATTTTCCAGTTGCATCTCACTGAAAATTAAAGACTGTTAAACAGAGGTGTTACTTCCTTTCTCTTAAATATTAATTTCAACGTTTTTCACAGTTGTACCAGATTCCACTTTCAGAGAGATGATTTTTTCACTCATGATTTACATAAATATCTTCATCTGTTCTCATACTGTATTTGTTTCAAAATTTATTAATAAAAAATACATTTTCTCATAACTGTTATAGTTTAAAATATATTTTTATTCTGTGTGTTTTGTATGTTCTCCAATATTCACATCCTTTATCAATTCTACAAATTTAACATCCTTCTGAAAGAGTTTCTTTAGATATCCTGAAGATTTTATGTGACTTCTTCACCTTTTTCCTTTCATTTTGCTTTAATTTATCAAGATTTTTTTTATTCTTTTAAGACATTATACATTTTCTTGACATTATCTTGGTTATATTGCTATCTTTTTTTTTTTTTTTGGTCTTTTTTTTCTATTTTCAATCATTTTGGTTTAAATAAATTTTTTAACCAGATAAGGTGAGGAATCCCAACTGGAAGAATGTTTTGTCTTGGGCTATCCAATGTTGGACAGTAGGTAAGAGTCCCAGTAGGTCATCTTTTCTTGAAATAATGAGCCAGAGGTTTTAATTGTGTTGTGGACCAGCATTAGTTGTTGCTGTATCCAAAGGATTTTTCCCCTAGAAGGGGGCTTATCTGTAGGCTCGTTTGTGGATGTCCATTTGAAGGTCAATCTTGCTGTCCTGCCCACTGGTATGTTTCTTTGCTTCCAAAGGGGACTAAATAGATACCATCTGTCCCTTATGTCGAAAGTGTGATGAGTCAATGACTCACATCCTTAGTCAATGTGAAGTGTGGGCCTGCCTTTGCAACATTGTCCAAATAAAAATAACGACTGATCGGTTCAAGTTCACCTAATTTCCACTATCAAAAAATGAACATTTGACTCTACTCAATTAGCTGCTGGAGAGTTGCATTAGATCCTAAGATCTAGGGGCAGTGTTCTCAGATCCAAGGCTCCTCATTGACAAAGGCCACAAGCCAGAAACTAGTCTAGGGATATTGGATGACTAGTCACTAGATGGGGACTTTATGCATAAGCCTTCTGACCTCTAATGATTACTTTGGCTTGCACTGAGAAGGCTTTGCCTGTTTGAATAACAGTTAAGAGCAAGCATAAGAAATAGTGATCACGTGATGTTTATTGGCCTAAAACCAATCCTACCTAATAGGATAGTGGTGGCTATGGTTATTAAAGAACCAAAGACCAAAATGTATAGGTACTGAACTGAGTTCAGACCTATATGACTATGTAAGCTGATGAGATTGGATTGAAAATATAGTGTTTTCAATTTAAGTCTCATAGTTTTGTAGTTAACTAGAGCTAAAAGGTGGCTGCTGGAGGGTTGTGTTAGATCCTAAGATCTAGGTGCAGTACTCTCAGATCCAAGGCTCCTCACTGACAAAGGCCACAAGCCATAAACTAGTCTGGGGATATTGGATGAGTAGGCACTAGATGGGGATTTTATGCACAAGCCTTCTGGCATCTATTGATTACTCTGGCTTGCACTGAGTGGCAACATGTATAGAAGGATTTGCCTGTTTGAATAATAGTTAAGAGCAAGCATAAGGAATAGTGATCACATGATGTTTATTGGCTTAACACCAATCCTTCCTAATAGCATACTGGTGGCTATGGTTATTAAAGAACCAAAGACACAAAAGTGTATAGGTACTGAACTGAGTTCAGACCTATAAGCTGATGAGCTTGGATTGAAAATCTTATAGTGTTTTCATCATAGTTAAGTAGAGATAAACGGTGGCTGCTGGAGGGTTGCATTAGATCCTAAGATATAGGTGCAGTGCCCTCAGATCCAAGGCTCCTCACTGACAAAGGCCACAAGCCAGAAACTAGTCTGGGGATATTGGGTAAGTAGGCATTAGATGGGGATTTTATGCACAAGCCTTCTGGCATACATTTATTACTCTGGCTTGCACTGAGTGACAATATGTATAGAAGGTTTTGCCTGTTTGAATAACAATTAAGAGCAAGCACAAGAAATAGTGATGTTTATCAGTTTAATTTCAATTTTGCTTTAGGTATGAAAAGGCTATTGGATTCTATATGCATTTTTTTCATGATTAAAGTTGGATCATCAATGTATTGCTAAATTCTGATGAATATTTATAAAAATACAATGGGAATAATTATATTACATAATGGTACTAGGAAGATTAATGTTGAGAAGAGTGTATGACAAAGTGACTTCATATTGCTATCTTCAAATATTTTTATTGCAGTATTACAAGAAGTATTTTGTGGATTAAAATAGTAATCTAAGGAGTTAACAAAAATAAAGATTATTTGAGTCAACTATGTTTTGCATATTTGCAATTGGTTTTGAAAATAATGTTTCAAAGATTCAGGAGATTTTGCAAGAATTGTCAAATGAAAGTAAAAAAGTAAGACTAAAGGTAAATGCTAAAAAGACTAAATTAATGTTCAATACATTTTCTCAAAATAAGAAAATAAAGTTGATAATGATCAGTTAAAAGAAATAAACAACTACTAATACCTTGGTAAGATTATTACTACAGATGCAAATATACAATTAAACTTGATTAGAACGTTTTTGGCAAAATAACTTAATATTAAAAAAATACATGCTTTTGTGTTTAAAAAGAAAAGTTTTTAATAAATCTGTTTTATCAGTTTTTACTTATGGATATGAGACTTGAACACTTAACAGAAGAACAAGAGTAACAAGAAAAGATTGAAAACAAAATACACAAGTGAAATTTTTTTTTTGAAAAAATTAAGAGATTGTTTAAGTGAAATTGGGCTGGATATATTACTAGATGAACAATTGAAATCTTAAATTGGATTCTGACATATTTAAAAGACCTAGAATGAGACAATGTGTGAGATGGATGGTTAAAATAAAGAAGTGTGCTGTGGTGAAAAAGAACAGAGGCTAGAAAACAGAAACTGGATTAAACTGGGGATACCTTCATCCTGTAGTGAATTGATAATGATTGAAAATTATGATGAATTTATTTCTCAGACTAATATACAACTGACATGGTTATCAAATTATGTTTACAGTCAAATATCAGCCTTTCACACTAATTGTGCATACGCTTTGCAAGTGTTAATAATAAATGAATACTTTCTCGCCAATACAAGATATAGTATTTATGCAGGAATAAAAGGAATCCACTTATTCCTACGACTCAAACGCTTATATATGAGCAAATCTGAAGTACTGGCAAAGAAAGCGTGATGATGGAACATTCACTTTTAATTACTATATATAATGTCTGAATGAATGACATCAGTGAAATTATCTAGAATTTACTAAACGTCATTCCAACTGAAACTTAATAATATGTAAATAAGCATTTATTTTATATAGCGTATGTAAACAATTGTATTACAGGCAAATATCAGCCTTTCACGCCAATTGTGCATACGCTTTGTGAGTGTTAATAATAAATGAATACATTCTCACCAATACAAGATATAGTATTTATGCAGGAATAAAAGGAATCCTCTTATTCCTACGACTCAAATGCTTATATATGAGCAAATCTGAAGTACTGGCAAAGAAAGCATGATGACGGAACAGTCACTTTAAATTACTATATATAATATCACACTTTCTTTGCCAGTACTTCAGATTTGCTCATATATAAGCGTTTGAGTTGTAGGAATAAGAGGATTCCTTTTATTTCTGCATAAATACTATATCTTGTATTGGTGAGAAAGTATTCATTTATTATTAACACTTGCAAAGCATATGCACAATTAGTGTGAAAGGCTGATATTTGACTGTAATACAATTGTTTACATACACTATATAAAATAAATGCTTATTTACAAATTATGTTTAGAAACTTCAAATGTTGGATGGATAAATTAGAATTGATATTCTTTTCTAACATAAACAATATATATTGGTAATTGCATTTCATCTCTTAAATCATTCTGCAATTATTTAACAATAGACAAAGTTCAACTGCATGCAATATTACCAACAAATCACAGAAATTATATTTGTACAATTAAATATTATTTAAAATAACCTCTCAATATTTTATATTTCATTTTTTTATGTGTATTGCATATAAGTAAAATGATAATAACAGTTTTTTAACCTTATTTAAATATTTCAATAACATTTTCAAAAATTGATCTCATACCATCATTTTATATTTAATTAGGAATTTGATTCATGTCTACAAATATATAATTAATTGTTCTAATTTCTCCCACACTACATATATGTAAATCCACACTTATTGACAATTTTTACAATGATGATTAATAACTTTTAGCTTTAATAATTAAGAAATTTGATTTAATTTACTGTTTTAATCTTGTAAAACTTTTATCATTTACCCAATTTACAATAATATATTTTATAGTTTGGATTATGTTACTAAACTAACTTTTAATGTGTTCTACCACAGTATGACACTTTTAGATTGTTTTCACTGGCTATAAGATCCAATATTATTAAGATTAAACCATTATTATTTATCAGAGTAGAATAAATTTGACACCATCTGATAGATATTTTTTGATTTCAAATAAAGTAAATTATAAATAATTATATTTGACTTTTGAAAATATTGAAAAAATTGCTCATAATCAAAACAAAATTATATTTTAAAAGTTTAATTTTTTTTAATAATTTTTACAGCATTACAATATATCCACACAGACAATTAATGACTTCATTAATTATTTATCAGCAATCAGCTTGTAAATGCTCTCTGGATAATTTAGATTATCCCAAAATATGTTTCTTTAAAAATAAAACATTTGTATTCAAAATAAATAAGTAATAATTTAATACTTGATTTTTAATAATTATTACACAATTATTGCACAAAAATAATTATGAATCTTAATAAATTCACAAGTCAAGTTTTTTGTTATTCAAATCTTTTTCTGTAAGTAATGTCAAAAATATTAATGATGTCAGAAACACAATAGATACTCATCAAAAAGAGGCTATGAGTCCTTCAAATCATTGCATTTTCACTTGTCCTGATACCTATATAATTTTATGGAATCAAAATTTTAGAATTAAATATATGTGTTATAAAAAAACAATTTAAAAATAAAGTTTGCAAAACCCTCAAAAGCACTGAAGAATTTCTTAAATGAATTACTTGGTATGAAAGAATTAAAAGGATAAATTATTGTACACACAAATTTTTTTTATTTATTTGTAATATACAATTTTAATTATTTCAAATTGTATGACTTTTTTTAGATAAAATGTATAAATTTACTGTTTTACTTTTTTGTACTTAATAATTCACACAATATTGCCAATTGGCAATTAGTGTTTAAACTTCTGATTCAATATTTTTAATCAATTCTAATTTATTTCACTATTCCCTTGACTATCTTTAACAATTCCCACTTATGTTCATTAAAAGTAAGTCATTTATTTGTTTTCATGTGTTTAATTCTTCTAGTAATTTATGAATACAAAGTTTCAAACTATAGAAGTAAAAACCAGAAATAAAATACTTTTTTCAGGCATCAATATTCCTGAACTATTCTTCTTGGTAAATAGCCAACCAAATGAAAAAATATCATTTACATTTGGAATTTCAATTCCTATAAACATGATCAATTTGCTAAATAATTTAATATAGCTGAAATTTAATTCCACAGCAAATATAAATATAGTCTTTTATAATGCATTTAATAATAAAATTTTATAAGATATATTTCATTTAAAACTTATTTAAACACTCTTATGAGTAAATAACTATAAATTAATATATAATATTAATAAATACAGCATTTTAATTTATATAAAAATTAATATTTTAAGTGAAAAATAATCATTTCTGGTTTTTATATAAGAAGTTTGAAATATTGTACTTTTTAATATATATATTGAAATCTTTTTTGGTTCATAGCTGTATTAGTTTTTAATCTAAATTGTTAATATTTTGATGAAATCACATTCATCCTTGTCAATGCTAAGACTGTAATAAAGAACTATTTTGTCTCAAAATATAGCAAAATTATAATTGGGCATGAATTAAAGAAAGTTCATCACATGTATATAGGTGATTGTCTATTTGATGCATAAACAAATAAAAATACTTTCATTTTACAATCAGTTGATTTATTCAAATTGATTTTAGAAGAAAGAGATAAAAATAATTGGCTTTTCATAAGGCTGAAATATTTTGTATTTCATCGCATTTATTTAAAATTTCTGTAGATTCTCCCATAAAACAGTAGCAAACTCCCCATATAGTAGCTACACCCAGTGCAAATCAAGGTAAACAATGGATTCAAGAAAGTTATGCATCCATTGATTATCATGACTTGCACTGGGTGGCGCTACTGTATAAAAATTGTTATTGTTTTAACAGCTTGTATAAATATGGAAAATGGTGATCATGTGATGTTTAGTAGTTTGGTCTCTCAAATTCTTAAATCATATTTTCTCAAATTAGATATTATTTTAGTATTATCAAAGTCAGGGGTATGCTCAATTTCTCTAAAAACTGTTGTAAAACCTGATATAATCAACTTTTGATCTAAGACATTTTTATGCTCTCTAATTCTGTCATACTATGAATGTAGAATTTCATAGACATCTTGCTGTTCCAAAAGCATTCGATCTTTAGGCTTATGGCAAAAATCACCAAGTTTTTTTTCTAAGGAAAAGGTAGTCTTATTGTTGAAATTCTATGGTATTCTACTAATTTTGTCAGTAACTCCTTTTATATAAGATAAAACAACTCTATAATTAGTTGAAGACTTCTCAATTTCATCATTTTTCCTATTATTGGGTTCACTACAATGTAAATAAATACTATAAATATAAGTACTATAGAAATAAACAACTATTTATAGAATTGTTTTATCTTACATTAAAAAAATCATTGATTAAATTAGTAGATGAGTATTTAATCTCAACATTAAGACTAGCTATTCTACTGGTGAAAAACTTAAATTTTCCCATAAGCCTAAAGTCTAAATACATTTAGAATAACATGGTGTCTGTGGAATTCCATGTTCTCAGTTTCAAGGAAGCTATGCATGTCAATCAAATAACCATATTGGAATCGGAGTTAAGAAGCATAAAAATGTCTTCAATCAAAAGTTGATTATATTAGTTTTTACAATGCATTTTATATAAACTGATCCAACCTACTAAAATACTAGCTATTTTGGAAAAATATAATTTAAGAAGTATGAGAGAAACTATTGAAATTTTAAAAAGACTGAACATTTTAAATAAGTGTGATGAAATAAAACATATTTTAGTCTCATAAAAGCTAATTAGTTCATCTCTTTTTTTTCTTTTAAAATCAATTTCATAAATCAGCTGATTGTAAAATGAAAGGAAGTAAAAAGAATTTTCTTAATCCATTTTCTATTCTGAATAGACAACCTACTAATATATATATATATAACGTTCACTAATTCATGCATACTCACAATCTTGTTATTACTTGGGACAAAACAGTTCTTTATTACAAGGATGAATGTGATTTCATCTAAATGCCAGCAATTTAAACAAAAGCCTAATAAATTGTATGAACCAAAACACATTTTAATTTCATCATACAACCATAAAAATCTTAGTTAAATTATATTTATTGTTACCTATGTTTTCGCTTGACATCCAAACATATTCCATCGAATTCAAAGCTTTTTGCACATCTTTTTTTAGTTTACTTATTCGACCAGTGAAAATTGCATCGTATCCCATCTACATCAAAAATTAAAAAAAATAAGTTCATTATAGATATTTTTATATTGGAAAAGAATAATTATATTCTGAATGGTTTGTTGAAAAAGTAAATTAGGAAAAGAATAATTATATTCTGAATGGTTTGTTGAAAAAGTAAATTAGTGGTCTCTTAAGATCAAAATTCAAAGGTCCCCCTCTAGCTCTGTTAGTTCCACTATTTAAATTTTTTATGAATTTTCAAGCGATGAGACATTAAAATATTTTTAATGTATTGTTTGCATGGGCATTTTCATCCAGAGTACTATTTATGAAAAACTTTAATTTGATTTTTGAAATAGTTTATATTCAGAAAATTCTAAGTCATATTGTATATGTACATTTCTTGCAACATCAAATATTATATAGTAAGGACAGAATATTATATTTTATTTTAATATCATTAAATAAATAAATATATATGGCTTTCAAAAATCCATATAAAAATATTATTAAAAACAACCCACAATAACCATGCCATCATCACAGTGTATATCCAATGTTAGTATAATAGGTCATTAAAGCAGAAAAAATGTTCTATACCCTCTGAATACATATTTTATTCTATATTGAAATTAATCAGATAGGCTAAATGCATTTTGTTCATTCCACAACAGAACTGAAATCTGCGTAGTAATACTATGGAAGTGAAAATTATTTACACATAATGGAAGACTCACAATTTTATGATTTAAAATTTTTCATAACAGATATAAAGTTTATTAATATTATAAGAATCTAAGAAAGCAGATCATGCAACTGAGATTTAACATATATAATAATTGCATATATAAACAATTTAACCCGCTGAAGAAGAAGTTATCAGTAGTAACCAAAAACAATTAAATCAAATTAATCTAGGCCTAGTACTTTCGAGGTTTTCCCTCATATTCATGGCTAAAATAGGTTATAAACCATTGCTGTAAGGTTACTAAATAATAATGTATACAAATGCATATGCAAATTAATTTGTCCATTTTCTTGAAATAGCAAAACATGTGTTGTGTCTATTGATGGCATTGTTATCACTGATAATAAAATATGCCTCCTTGATTTTTCTTTTACAATCATTGCCTTCGGAGCACACTATCTTGGGGTTGCATAGTTCAAACACATGGCCAGCCTGCTTCATGTTTTTTGCAAGATATATGCCTCCCCCCCCACAGTATTTTAATATTCTGCTTCACCAATTACATATACATAATGATTAATAATATTTACTGATATCCTCTATAGAAATTTTTTAATATTGCAAACAGCAATATTTGATATAAAAATCAACTCATTCTAGACATTTTTGATCACTTAAATCTAATGTCATCCACATCTCAGAAATAAGATTCTAACAAACATAACAACACATTTTCCATTTAACTTCCTTCTTATGTGTAGAATTTGGAGACAGAGTGGATTATGAAATTTTTGCTCAGTTATCTTTGCCATAATTTTAAAAAATAAAACTTTGCATGCTACAAAAGAATGTTTTTTTTATTATTTTAATAAAAGAACAAAAAAAAACATAGCAGTATATTGTATAGTTTTATTTTAATTGTATTTGTAGTGAAAGATATTTTTTATTTTTTTTTTATATTGAAGGAAAACATTTATAATTTCAGGTTTTATATTTATTATATTTTTTAATATGAATATACAATTTTCTTTATTGCAAAACTACTTTAAATTATTTGTTTTTATTTTTATAGAAATAATTGTTTGTTACTTAAACTTTTAAATATTAGTACGTTAAAAAAATAGCTCAAAATAGTAATATATATTTTCTTTCAGTGTATATGTGTATAATAATAGAACGCATGTGCATTAATGTGTTAGAGGAATTATCTTTCTAAAATATTAACGACCAAGTTTACTTTTAGTGCAATACACCAGAATCATGGAAAACAACTATTTTTCTTTTGAAAAAATGTTTTTAATCATCAAAATTATATAGTCAGCTCAGTGAGAATTTGATTCAAAAATAGTTGTTTACCATAATCTAAGTGTGTTTGGCTACTAATATTTTTATTTTAAAAATAGTTATTCTATTTAACACATTTATATACTTGTCAAAATAAGAGTCATAGATCATATGATCCTATTAGTTTCAATATATGCACATATTATAAGTTGCACAAATTCAGTATTTTGGTTTTCTTCTTTATCAATTTATTATTAAAACAAATATTTGAAAACAAATTATATCTAACGTAATATTTATTTTGATAGAAAAAAATAAGATTCTCTAATTGGAGTTCTATCTAGTTCATAAATTCTGCAGTTAATTGAAAAAGTCTGTTTCATAAAAATCAATAATTATTGATAATTCTAAACTTTATTCTTTTCATAAATAGATTAGAATAATAGTTAAACCTTAAAAATATTCTAATTAAAATCTAACATATCAAAATATATAATTTATTAATAAAATTCAAACTTGATAATTTTAAAACTGTTTAACTCTTTTTTTATATTCTTTGATAATTTTTGTATTTTACTAGCTTTGTTTTTTTATAATAAGTTAGTTTTATGCCAATACTTAATTTAATATTTATTTTTTTATGATATATCATTAAGTTACTGTGAAAATTGCATCACCAGCAGTGTATAAAAAATTTAATATGGTGCTACTAAAAATAACTGTGATAAGTGCTCTTTCAATGTTGTGATCTCAAAACTTGATTGAAAATCTAATGTAGTTCAACTAAAGCTTTCTTTGTATCAGCTTAATGTTATTAAACAAGGCAGAGCCTTTAAATGAACTCCTTTTTAAGTAATCTTGCTTAGAACCCTGGAATTTTTTTATACAGGCTATTGGTAATAACATTAACATTATTTCATACATATGCGGTATTTAATCAATTAATAATATACATATTTCAGATTGAACCATATGACTGTATGCATGCTATTAATATATATTTATTTCAGACCATACCTGTCATTAGCCAAATAATGGATGCAACCCTTGTAATTATTGAAGAGACACCTAAAGTAATTCGTTTTTATCATCTCTGCAATAATAACTTGAGTGATATCTGTTATTCTGAAAATGGCATGTGTGATCCAGCCAAAACGAACTTACAATATTGATATTTAATTAAAAGGAATATGGACTCAGGATTTCAATCTCTCTACATCTATCCACTCCATCTTATACAACTGACACACATGACCACATAATGTGAAAAAGATGCCTATATATTTTGATTAGATGACAAACAAAGAAAATATTTGATGAATAGGGTTTCCACTTATAGAGGGCAGTAAAATATTACTTTGGTTTGCAACATGCTACTGAGTTGCTTTACATTTATCTCTCTATCCACCTGTTTATCCATTATCATTACCTAATCTATATATCTTTTTTTGTTTGTCATCTGATCGTTTGTGTCAGCCGCCAGAGGCACGATTTCTAGCTAAATTTCTAGAAATATGCCATTTCCGCGGCCGCATCCAAGCCTTTAAGCATTCTTTCTAAAAGAAATCCTAGAAAGATTGTTAACTCGGAGTTAAGTCTACTTTCTACGCTAAAAGGTAGAGTATTAACTCGGAAGTTAAGTCTCCTTTCTATGATAAAATCTAGAAAGAGTGTTAACTCGGCTTAGCGGCTAACGGTGTGGCTTTTTCCGATGCTAAAAGCAGAGGAAAATGCCGTAGTTGTTTGTGTCACACACTATATCGTAATGCTGCATTATGTATTTGATGTAACAATATCGTACTAGGGTGTTTATTTTGATCGTGTCAAAATTATTTAAATTTTCATCGGTGCCTTGTTTTTTTTAAGACCAATCGATGTACTGTTACATTTTATCAATTTTAACAGTATCGTGATTGTTCCTCATAAATTTGTATTTCTCCTAAATTTTCGATTAGGGTGGAATAGCGTAAAAATTTAAAAATCACGCTTTGAGTCACGTTTTAGCGAGAAATTTTCCGAGACAAAAAGTACGGCTAATTCCCACAACAGAAAACTTTAAAAGATGGGGATTGCCAGACACGGGCCAGCGCTGGAATATTTCTACAGCAGAAAAAAAAAAAAAATCCTGCTGCTGAAAGAAAAGATTGGATTGTGCGGCAAATATATGCAGATTTGAGGTCCGAAAACATCTGCCGATGGAAAGGTTCACTTCATAAAGGCAAGCTTGTTTGAGGGATTCTAAATGACCTTCGTCAAATGTCAAAAATAAAAGAAGTAACTTCAATTTTTATTTAAACGTACATCTCTTCTTCTCCCAATAATTGTTGGCGTCGGCAATCAAATGTAAAATAAAAGAAATAACTAAAATTTTTATTTAAACATAGCCCCAAAAAACCCTCTTCTCCCAATAATTGTTGTTGTCGGAAATCAAACGGTCAAATAAAAGGAACGTCAATTATTCTTTAATCGTATAGAAAAAAACAAAAAAAACCCTTCCACTAATTGTCCTGGCCAATCAAATGTAAACCAATTGAAGTAAGACAGTAAATTATTAGTTAAACATAACCCAAATTACTATTCGAACGTACACCGAAAAAGACTCGCTCTTGTCAATCAAAATTAAAGAAACCTAGACTATTATTGTCCCATTGGCAAATCGAATATTATTTGGGAAAACCCAAATAATTTATAAACAAAAAAAAAAAAGTCAAATCGGTTTTCAATCAAATGGTAACCGATAAAAGTAACTTAAATTTTGATTTAAACATACACACGAACAAAAACAAAATGCAAAACTCTTTCTCCCAATAATTGTTGTCGCCAATCACCAAAAAACACCCATCCCTCTCACTAATTATTGTCAGCAATCAAATGTACATCACTACTAAAAGTAACATAAACTACTATTCTTTAAACGGTTACACCCCTTCTCCCAATAATTGTTGTCTACAATCGTACACAAAAAAACACCCTTCCCAGTAATTAGTGTCGGGAATCAAATGTAAACCGATCAAAGTAAGACCGCAACTTATTATTTAAACGTAACCCAAATTACTATTTGAATCTACACCAAAAAAACACCCGCTCTTGTCAATAAAAATTAAACAAATAACAACTATTATCGTCCCATTGTCAAAAATATTTATTTGTAGAACCAAAACCATAATTTATAAACGAAAGGAAGTCCAATTGGTCGTCCATCAAATGTAAACCGATAAAAGTACAAGTTTTAAATTTTATTTAAACATAAACACACACGTGCAAAAAAAAAAAAAAACACATCTCCCAATAATTGTTTTCGGCAATCAAATGTAAACCTATCAAAGTAACGTAAATTATTATTTAAAGATCCATCATAAAACCCCGTTCTCTCTTGAATTTTGTCAATCCAATTTTACAAAAACAGTAATATTATTTTTTTTAAAAAAAAAACACAAATTACTATTTGAACACACACCAAAAAAGACCCTTTGGTAAAAAAAAAAACTATTATTATCCCATCGTCAAAAATATTATTTGGGAAAAATAATTCAGAAACGAAAAAAAGTAAACTTTGTAAACAAACCAAAAAAAAGTCAATATTAATAGAGAATCGCTATCCCGGGAACTATATATTAATGTGTTTTTCAGTCAGAAATAACGCCTCTGGTGGCTGACACGAAGGATCAGATGACAACCAAAATAATTAAATATATATATGTGTGTATGTGATTTTTAATAAAAAATAGATGCAAAAGCTGATTTTATTTCATGAGACTAGAGACGCTGCTGCTAATAAAGTTTTCCATTGTTTAAAACAGTATAAATAGCTCAACATTTTATTATTCTGGGTCTGACTTTCTCATTTTAATAAAATATTTTTTGAAGTAATATCTCTAAACATGTTGCATTGTTAAAACCAATGTGTTTGCAGTTGACCGAAGCCACTCTCTATGCATCTAAGATCTGCGATTAGTTCGGAAAGTGATCATGTTTAAATAGACTAAACGAACAGCGGAGTGTATGTATTAAACCAGCCACAAAAATCATACTATGTCACAGGATCTACGGAGGAGTCGTTTACCAGTCATAAATGAGTTAGAAAATAATTCCATTGTGCTGTTTCCATCATATTAAAAATCCTAGGTAATTATTGACTTTGATATCTTAACATTCCCGATTTCTTCTTAAAATAAAAATAGACTTTATTAGAAAGAACTTTGAACTTTATGAATTAATCTTAAAAATAAAACTTTAAACTTCAAAAGATAATATGTGCAATAATAAAATAAATAAAATCATAATAATATTTTTGAAACAATTGTGTGCACATATGTGTGATTTGATTTTTTTAAACTTAAAAAAAAAGAGAAATAAAATATAATGTAATGTGTATACTTTATTTGCTAAAGAAATATATTAAATTGCTTTATTTTAATCTTTAAAAAAGAAGTGTGTGTGTTTCATTATAAGATAAAACGATTAATTTATTTTAAATAAAAAAAAATACTTAAATTATTTTTCTTAAAATATTTGTGTTTATTTTGATGTGTGCGGGTAAGTATAAATATTTATTTCCTTAATAAAAGTAGGAGGGAAAAAATCTAATTATTAATAATAGTATTTCAGGAATAGATTCGCTAATTTAAAGATATAAATGTTTTGGCATTCAGTATAATGTTATTATTATTGGTTTTAAAGGAATGAAGTTTTATTTTGAATGGTTCGGGGAATTATTTAGTTTTTTAAAAAGTAGTAGTAGCTTCAAGGGGGCATTTAAGATACCTTTTTGTTTGTTTATTAGTGGGTGGTTGGAAACTGATTGAGCTAGCGGGATTTCAGGTACCAAGTTATGCTGATCAGATAGACATGCTAATTCTAACGTAATTAGCTGGTGCCTAAGGGATTTTCTTTCTTTTTTTTAAAGTAAAGTATTTATTTGGTCAGTGTATTTTTGATAGACGAGCATTGGGTGTTATTAATAGTTCGCTACTAATGATAGTTGACACTTTACCTGAAAACTAACCACTTTCTGGAAGGGAAGTTTAGGAGGACAAAGTAAATAAAATATTAATTGATATTTTTTTTGTCGATAGTTGTTGTTTCCCGTATTTAAGTAGTAATTTTAGATGGAATTGAGAGGCGGTTGGTTCAATATATATAAACCATAAATGCTTATATCCAAAATCATCACCTACAAGTGATATACATATATATGACAAGTAGAATAAATTAACTGATTTGTAACCAGAAAATTAATATCACCTGTGAGTGACTTAAAATGTCATATGTGTGTGTGTGTGTAAACCAAAACTACCTGTAATTCAGTAAACCATAAATGCTTATATCCAAAATCATCATCTGCATGTGAACCAAAACGTTTAAATATTGTTAAATTGTATCCCTAACTTAATCACATGCGAGTGAGACAATCCCATAATCATTGCAATTATTATTTTCATTTATTAAATTTTATTATTTAAATATTTGGCTTTTATTAAATTAAATTAAATTTAACTTCTGCTTGGTGTTTCAATGTTGCTCATTGTTAAGTCATTATTGATTAGTTAACTATTAGTTATTAAGAATCACAATCCATATTTAGTAATTATGCTTACGCTACACCTATATATACATATATATATATATATATATATATGGCTATACTGTTTAAAATGTCAGTTTCCCATAGTCTTGTGTTTTACCGATGTGCTACTGCTGGCATGCGATTAAAGAGAATACTGCTGTGGCCTCATATGTGTCAACCATAAGGTAGTAAATCTGCATTAGTAAAGGAACTGGGGCTTTATCAGACACATGGTCTCAACCACCTTATGCTGATCAGCCTTGGGATGATTTACTAAAACTCTGGATTTTGTTGTGCGGATGTACAGATTTGACCATTACAGTATATAGATAGATGGACAGATGAAAAGAAAAATGGGTAAACTGGCACATAGGAGATAGATAGATAGATAGTAGACATATGGAAAATAGACATAAAAATACAGATAAACCAATATATAGATAGATAGAAAAATACATAGACAGAAAAAAAGGGTTGTCATCTGATCCTTCGTGTCAGCCACCAGAGGCGCGATTTCTAACTGAAAAACACATTAATATATAGTTCCTGGGATAGCGATTCTCTATTAATATTGACTTTTTTTTTTTGGTTTGTTTACAAAGTTTACTTTTTTTCGTTTCTGAATTATTTTTCCCAAATAATATTTTTGATGATGGGATAATAATAGTTTGTTTTTTTTTACCAAAGGGTCTTTTTTGGTGTGTGTTCAAATAGTAATTTGTGTTTTTTTTTAAAAAAAAAAAATAATATTACTGTTTTTGTAAAATTGGATTGACAAAATTCAAGAGAGAACGGGGTTTTATGATGGATCTTTAAATAATAATTTACGTTACTTTGATAGGTTTACATTTGATTGCCAAAAACAATTATTGGGAGAAGTGTTGTTTTTTTTTTTTTTCGCGCGTGTGTTTATGTTTAAATAAAATTTAAAACCTTTACTTTTATCAGTTTACATTTGATGGACGACCGATTGGACTTCCTTTCATTTATAAATTATGGTTTTGGTTCTACAAATAAATATTTTTGACAATGGGACGATAATAGTTGTTGTATGTTTAATTTTTATTGACAAGAGTGGGTTTTTTTTTGGTGTAGATTCAAATAGTAATTTGAGTTACGTTTAAATAATAAGTTGCGGTCTTACATTGATTGGTTTACATTTGATTCCCAACACTAATTCCTGGGAAGGGTGTTTTTTTGTGTGTACGATTGTAGACAACAATTATTGGGAGAAGGGGTGTAACCGTTTAAAGAATAGTAGTTTACATTACTTTTAGTAGTGGTGTACATTTGATTGCTGACAATAATTAGTGAGAGGGGTGGGTGTTTTTTGGTGATTGGCGACAACAATTATTGGGAGAAAGAGTTTTGTGTTTTGTTTTTGTTCGTGTGTATGTTTAAATCAAAATTTAAGTTACTTTTATCGGTTACCATTTGATTGAAAACCGATTTGACTTTCTTTTTTTTTTTCGTTTATAAATTATTTGGGTTTTCCCAAATAATATTCGATTTGACAATGGGACAATAATAGTCTAGGTTTCTTTAATTTTGATTGACAAGAGCGAGTCTTTTTCGGTGTACGTTCGAATAGTAATTTGGGTTATGTTTAACTAATAATTTACTGTCTTACTTCGATTGGTTTACATTTGATTGGCCAGGACAATTAGTGGGAGGGTTTTTTTTTGTTTTTTTCTATACGATTAAAGAATAATTGACATTCCTTTTATTTGACCATTGATTTCCGACAACAACAATTATTGGGAGAAGAGGGTTTTTTGGGGCTATGTTTAAATAAAAATTTTAGTTACTTCTTTTATTTTACATTTGATTGCTGACGCCAACAATTATCGGGAGAAGAAGGGATGTACGTTTAAATAAAAATTGAAGTTACTTCTTTTATTTTTGACATTTGATGAAGGTCATTTAGAATCCTTCAAACAAGCTTGCCTTTACGAAGTGAACCTTTCCGTCAGCAGATGTTTTCGGACCTCAAATCTGCATATATTTGCCGCACAATCCAATCTTTTCTTTCAGCAGCAGGATGTTTTTTCTTTTTTTCTGCTGTAGAAATATTTTAGCGCTGCCCCATGTCTGGCAAATCCCATCTTTTAAAGTTTTCTGTTGTGGGAATTAGCCATACTTTTTGTCTCGGAAAATTTCTCGCTAAAACGTGACTCAAAGTGTGATTTTTAAATTTTTACGCTATTCCACCCTAATCGAAAATTTAGGAGAAATACAAATTTATGAGGAACAATCACGATACTGTTAAAATTGATAAAATGTAACAGTACATCGATTGGTCTTAAAAAAAACAAGGCACCGATGAAAATTTAAATAATTTTGACACGATCAAAATAAACACCCTAGTACGATATTGTTACATCAAATACATAACACAGCATTACGATATAGTGTGTGACACAAACAACTATGGCATTTTCCTCTGCTTTTAGCATCGGAAAAAGCCACACCGTTAGCCGCTAAGCCGAGTTAACACTCTTTCTAGATTTTATCGTAGAAAGGAGACTTAACTTCCGAGTTAATACTCTACCTTTTAGCATAGAAAGTAGACTTAACTCCGAGTTAACAATCTTTCTAGGATTTCTTTTAGAAAGATTGCTTAAAGGCTTGGATGTGGCCATGGAAACGGCATATTTCTAGAAATTTAGCTAGAAATCACGCCTCTGGTGGCTGACACGAGATCAGATGACAACCATTATTTTATTATAAGATAAAACGAAATCTCTTTATTATTTTATTATAAGTTCATTTAAAAAATATTAAATCATTTTTTTTATTACAAGACTTCACCCCCCCTCTTTTAAACAAAAAAAAATATTATTTTAAAAAGCGTTTACAATTTATTTTTCTTATTATTAAAAAAGCGTTCACAGTTTATTTTTATTTAATAACAAATTCCCTCTCCCCCCCGTTCTTTAGTTTTCACATTTTACTCTCTCAATTGTAAATTTTTATATTTTAAAACATGGGACTCATAAAATCAATTAAATATCAATGTACCTCGGTACAATATATATATAGCGTTTCCAATCACTCACAGGTGATTGTAGTTTTCGAGTTACAAATAATTTAATTTACTTTGCTTGCTATATATATATATCACTCACAGGTGATGAAGATTTATACTTTTAAAGTTACAGTTTTCATGAGACTTATTAAGTTAAGAATTGGTTTAGTTTGCTCATGATGATCTATGCCTAGTTTATGTTATATCACAGGATCTAGTTTTGCTTTAGAGCTATCAGAAGTGACTATTAACATTTATAAAGAATATTTTATTAAACACGAGTTATTTAATACATTCTTTACATAGCTTATATGCCTATGAAATTAGATTAGGATTCAGATCAAAACTGAAATATACAATTATTATAGCAGGATGAACTGATGATTGGCAGTCAGACTTCAGATACCAAGGCATATAGAAAATATACAATCTGTGTCCCTATGTCTCGAATGTGTGCTTTTTCATGGGATTTGTACCAAGTACCGGTTCCTTTGACACCATACCCATTGCTGTGGAATAAGAGACCTTTTAGTCCAGGTGATTGAACAACTAGTTTAAGCTGCTGGAGTCTCATGCTCCAGTTCTCAGGATACAGAATTGGGTGATGCTTACCCAACACTCATCTGAAGAATGTAGTTGTCCGAGCTAAGATGAATGGGGTAGCCCTTCCACATATGCCCATTGGAAATGATACAGCAACAAGGATGTATGCCTTAGAATTTCTTAAGGACACATGCACTCTGCTGACTAAATCATTATATAATAAAATTAGGATGCTAAACAATAGTTTCATTCCATGAAACTACCATAGATCAGTTCATTATATAGCATCTATAATTATGCTATTAAGGAAAGCTTATAAATCTAATTTATAAAGCTATCTATATAGGCATTTATATAATTCTAGGGAGGATTACAGCATATTATGGATAATTACAATATAAAGTTATAGCTTTATTTGTATTTTATCACTTCAGCTAAATATTAGTTAAATATTACATTTAAAGCAAATCTATGTTAGAATAGCTGTAAGCTTTCAATAATATCTTAAATAAGGCACTTTATCCATTTCAGAAGGGAGTTTTGTTTGTGCATTAATAAAATGCAAAATTACGTATATGTGTGCGAGAATATCTAATCGCTTCTCACTAATGATTTAACTAAGAGTAAAACTCCATTCTGAACAAATATAGCATAAACAAATACATAATTGAAAATAATAAAATTTGGCATAGATTTAACTAAAAGAACATGAATTTAAAGATAAGATTTCACGTAAGTGAAATCTGAAATTTGGTTCTATTTTAGCTTAGTTTAAAAAGGAAATGAAGCGAAATTAGCTTAAAATTGATTGATTCAGTTTACTATAGATTTAACACATTTACAAAAATTATTAATAAAAGCAAGTATTATCATTAAGCTAAAACATGTAAAATAACTTGGAAGCTTAATTATCATTTTAAAATAAATCATTTAGAACTATATGTAATACATTAGTTATGATAAATCATTTAGAATCAATCAATCAAAGCAAGTCAAAACTAAATCAGTTTTAATAAACCAGAATAAACTATACAAGTTGAAATTAAATCAATAAATAAATAAATCAGGCAAGATTTTGGGATTGAAATAAAGAAAATAAAATTTACACTTAATTTGTGAGTTTAGAATACATTTACTTATTTTGGCCATAATTAATAGATTTAGCTAGCTTTTAGGAATTAACTAATTTTAATTGAAAAGTTAACCTTAAATTGAGGGACATTTGTTACTGCAATCTTTTCTCTGCTATGAAGTTGGCTTCATGTCGAGGGATTCTTTTAGGTGGCATCGGCTTCTACTTCACCATTCTCTGCATCTTGTAGACCATCGTGGGGTCTAGAAAGCAAAGGAATTGCCATTCTAGCCCATTATCATCATCATTACCAATTCAAAAACATTTTTAACGAATTGAACTGCATGAATGCTGAAGCAAATAATTAATAAGAGTCAAGAATTAAGGTGAATCAAAGATGGCTGAAGCAACTTATATACTAGTTTGCCCCCCTATCCCCTGTCTTAGTAATTTTAGATCTGCTTTTCTAATTACATCACTGTACCAGATGATTGATGAGAAATCTTCCAATTTCCTATCAGTTCTATATAAAATCATCAACAATATAATTACAACTCACCTATAATGAACTTTGAATTCTAATCAATTGAATTTAAAAGTGATTTTGGACTACTGGATCATATTTAAGTATTGAAAAAAAAAATATGGACAATTCCAAGGAATATGAGTTGCCATTATGCTTTGGTTTTATAAAATATAAAAAGTTTTTGATTCTATAAATATATTTCCAGTGATTAATGTTTTGGATTATCATGATATGGCTTCAGAATAATGTCATATTTTGAAAAATATGCATTAAAATGCTGCACCCATGATTAGACTACATGGTTATATTCAAAAGATTAACATTGGATTGCAAAGATGTATAATAGTATGATTTTATATTTTCAAAACTTTTTCCAGAAATTTTGCAGAAAGTATTTTATGAATTAAAGTAAAAATTCATGAAATAAAAATACATGGAAATTATTGAATTCATCTAAATTTTGCAAATGATGTGGTTGATTTTCAATTAATACTTTAGAAATTCAGAAAATTTTGCAAGAGTCGTGAGACAAAAATAGGAATTTAATTCTGAAGATAAATATTAAAAAGGCTGAAGTAATATCTAATAAATTTTTCAGAAGATAAATCTGATAATTATCAGTTAGAAGACATTAAAACTTTATATATCTTATTCAAATTATAAATGCAGATAAATGTAAAGTATGACATTGGTCATAAAATTAAACATGGACAGACTGGTTTTGGTAGAAAAAATAATATTAAATGTAAATATGTCTATAAATTTGAAAAGTTTTTAACTAGTTCTTACTTTTTGATCTAAGATTTGCTCACTTAACAAAACAGCAATACAGAAACTTTAGACCATTCATTAAGGTATGGAAAAATGTGCATTGGGAGTAAAAAGAAAATTATATCTTGATGATATATATGTTATAGCCTTTTTTTTTCTGTCAAGACCTTTAATAAATGCATATAATATATATGTAGATTCTAGTTCCTGAGGATTATATTGCATCATAACAGAATGAATAAACATTATTTTCAAGATGAAATTATGGCAATGAAATCAGATAAATCCTTTGAATATTATTAATTAGTGATTTGTGATATTTTATATACAAGTTGTTAAAGAGACCTATGCTGCAGAATAATGTATTATAATAATCTCTAAAAATGGATTAAGACAATAAATGCTCTTGAATAAAATTATATTAGTGATCAAGTGTGAATGAATTTTAAGCAATGTGTTTGGATCATTATTCCTGGATAGATATTAAATGGTCTAACGATTTATGGAGTTTAAAATGCATCTATACTATGAATATCGAATACCTCATCATCTTTATCAAGTGTTCAGCTCCACTTTAATTTTATTATATGTTTATCTGAATGGATATATCATGCATATATGTTTGTTGAAAAACAAATGTTTAGACATACAACTAGAAGATAATCATAATAATTATTCAAAATTGTAATTAACCAATAATTTAAATTCGTTTGAATAACATGTATTTGATAAATAAATGTAAATAAAGATTTTCCTCTGGTCATGAAAATTTGTTTAACACTACCTTCGGTATTAACATTTATATAATTAGCATATTGAGTTTATTACATAGTCTCTCATTAACTTCATTCATTACTTATTATTATCTGATGTAAGTTAATTATTATTCTTGTTATTTACCAAAATTGAAATCCTGAATTTTACTTATTTTGGTTAATCAAGGGATAATAGTTACAATTGTATTATAACTATTACCCCTTGAATAATCAACATGAGTAAAATTCAGGAGTTCAATTTTAGTAAATAACAAGAATAATAATTAATTTACACCAGATAATAATTAAAAGAGATATATAGATAAATAACCTTCGACTAAGATGCAGTTCAAACACTATCATTTTATATACATTTGGCTAATTAATAATGAAACAATTACCTTTTAAATTTTCATCACATTTATAACAGTTAGTATTATTTATTATTTCATATCTGTTTTAAGATTGAATTGATATAGATTAGGGACTTAAAAAACTAAGTGTATAAAGTCCTTTTCATTTAATCTATTTTAATCTTTTACAAATTTGGATTTAATTAATATGTAATAGTCTCTATCTCTCGGTCATCCCATCTCCACCTGTTCCATTTATACTGTTACAGTCAAATACATGGGTAACAGGATGAATATGTACCATTAATATTATTAAAAAATTACAAGATTGAAATACATTTGGTTGGAATTATTGCTAGAAAAGATGATAATACATGACTAGTTAAGATTTAAATTGCCTCTTAAGAAATTGTAAAAGACCGTAAGTGAGATTTTCATCTTGCATTGTATTGATAATTGATGAAAATGATTTAAATATTTTCATCAACTCAAAATGCATATATTAAAATTGTAATGGGAGTTTTACAAGTTTTACATTAGAAAAAAACATTTAACCATTATGTAACAAACTAACCACCAATTAGAATCTATAGTCTAAGATGAATATTAGACTGATTTTACTTTAATCTAAAATATGGCTTCTTTAGCTTAACACTTAAGATTAAATTTGAATAAATGTTTAGCTGTGATGTAAACAGGTAACTTCTGGTTAAACTTGAGAGTCTGAGTATATTTCTCTGATTTTACATTAAACTAAAAAATTAGTGTATTATCTTAGCATTCAATGATCTTATGTGAGATATATATATATATAAATTAGAATATGCATAATGCTATTTTTGCATTAAAGACAAAAAATATAATTACACTTAAAATAAAATAAAAAGTTAAACTTTAATATCTGTTTCAACATGTTGGTTTATTTAGTTTTAATTTTTTGATAATATTCTGAGAAGGTGTCTGTTTAGAATTTTAGTGACAGTTGAGATTTAAAATGGGCAAAACTCTCTATATATATTGCCACTCAGTGCAAGTCAGAGTAATCAATGGATGCCAGAAGGATTGTACATAAAATCCCCATCTAGTCCCTACTCATCCAATATCCCCAGACTAGTTTCTGGCTTGTGGCCTTCATCAGTGAGGAGCCTTGGATCTGAGTTGAAATTTGTTATTCATTTTATATCTGTTTAATGTATAACTTTATAACATCTATACAATGTTTTTAAAAAGTATTAAATGCTATAAATAACATCCATACAAACCACTAAGCCATAGGACAATTTGACTTTAAAATATTACACAATACATAAATCACACAAAAAAATTTCAACTGCTTTAACATAAACTTTTTCAATGACTCAAAACATTTAAACAAAAAAATTCAAAAATTTCACTATTAAAATAAGTATAGTAATTTTCATAATGCAGTACTTTACATTACTTTCTATGCTTCATGGGATTTTAAATTAGTTTCTTATTGATTAAATAGATTATGTCTTCTACCAATAAAGTTTAGCTTTTTTATAAACATATTAGAGATTTTATGTTTGACTTGAGAAATAAAAACATTACATGAAGAAAAGAACAATAAAAAAGAAACCATTAAATGTTTTTATTGAAGTTGAAAAATCTGTTTGTTTGTTTGTTTGTTAACTTTTAAGCCAATAAACATTACATGATCACCATTTCTTATGCTTGCTTATAGTTGTTGTTAAAACATGCAAAACTCGCTATACATATTGCCACACACAGCAAGCTAGAGTAATCGATGGATGCCAGAATGTGTGGCAATATGTATAGTGAGTTTTGCCTATTTGTTAACTTGCTAGATATAAAGATTTTTTTCTTTCAATTTAAAAATTTTAACATGTTTAAATTGATATTTAATATAATCAAGTTCAATATAACTTGTTACACTGTTGTACATTTGTTTAAAATGTCTATGAAAGTAATAAGATACTGTTAATTTTTAAATACATGAACTTTTATTAATAATAGGGGAATCCATAAATTAATTAAGTCATTTCCTATTTTTTTATAACAAGGGATTGGCTTAATTAATTTTTGGATTTCCCATGCTCTTATTTCAAGTTAAATCTAAAATCTCTAATTGTGGTTGAAGAAACAATTATTTTTTTCTCTTTAGTGCATGATCAATAAAAGCATTTAATGTATAAAAAAATTATCTTTATTATTTTTAAATGCTTTTATAAAAATGAAGTTGAAAAACCTGTTTGATTGTTTGTTTATTAGTTAAACCACTAGAAGGTGGTATAAAGATTATTTTGCTTTCAAATTAAAAACATTTTTTAATATAAAAGATAAAATATCATTTTACTGATTTCTTACACATATTGAATATGATATATATATATATGAAGAATATACATATTAACTTATTGCAGAAATATCTAGTAATATATATGGACTCTATGTGTGAAATTGATTTAAGGTTAAATTATATGTATTAAGTTTATTTACAATATATTTTTGGTAAGCATTTTTTTTTTAAAAAATTTTAATCAAAGTAAAATGTTAAACACTTTTTGCTTAAAAGAATATTTCATATTTCAATCACTTACATACCCATATATTATTATATACATATACCAAGTATGATATATACATAAGACATATACATTTTAATTCATAGCAGAAATGTCTAATGATATATATATATATGATCACTAGATGGAGCTTTACCAGTAGCTCCTAACAAGCTTTTGTTTACACACATGAGCCAACTAGCTCGAAACCAGCTGGTCTGGAGGTGGAGATAATGAAAGAGATATTGAATTCTATCTCTCTTGGCATTTATGTAAACCAAAGCTTGTTAGGAGCTATTGGTAAAGCTCCATCTAGTGATCAATTAAAAGCAAGTTATGAAATTTATAACCTGTTTTGTTTATCATATATATATATCAACTATAAATGTCTACTCAATTTAAAGTATAACATAGCTTTACATACTATAAACTTAAAATTAATAGAGATTATAATTTTTTATACCAATGCTTTTATTGACTGTGTACTAAAAAAGAAAAAAAAAATTCAACCACACATGGGTTTTTATATTTAACTTAAAATAAAAGCATGGGGAATTGAGAAATTAATTATATCAATCCCTATTTTTATAATAAAGGATTGTCTCAATTAATTTCTGGACCCTCTATGCTTTTATTTCACGTTGAATTTAAATAGTCCAACTGTGTCTGAAGAAACTTTTTTTTTTTTTAGTGCACAATCAATAAAAGCATTTAATATTAAAAAAATGTGTATCTCTATTATTATTTATAAAGTAAATAATTTGCTTATATAACAAGTAAAAATTCACATAACATAAGGATAATGTTAAATAGTATATTATGAACATTAATATATTTATCATAATGTTGTATACATTTAAAAAAGATTGTGTTAAATTAATTGAAAATATGATTGTAAAATTTAGTTGTTCTTAATGTTTTAAATTATTGTTTTTTTTATATACAACACTCACATTAGCACATACACACACACATATATATATATACAAACATAATGCAATATAGGAATAATGTTAATAATGTTAATATATAAATGATATACACTTACCATAGCAAAAAGTGTTGCTTGTTGATTAGAATGTCCAAAAGTATCAATTTGCCATCCAATTCGAGGACGACCACACTCTCCTAAATTCTTTTTTAGAAAGCTTAATCCTAAAGTCATTTGATCAATAATACTGGAATAAAAGGTGACTGCTTCATCATTTTGAGTCCAACCTCCACACACAATTTCCATTTGACCTATTAACAATTATAATTTTAATTACTAAACATCACATGATCACCATCTCTTATGCTAGCACATAACTGTTATTAAACAGGCAAAACTCTCCATACAGTAGTGCCACCCTGTGCCAACCAGAGTAATCAATGGATGTGTGTTATTATTTTAATTATTATGCCATCTGTTGAATAGCTATTATAAATAATAATACTATTATCACAATTAATATTTACAGTAAATTTTTTTATATTTTTTAGTAAGCTGTATAACTTAAAAATGGAGACTTAAAATAATTTTCTAAATTAGTCATATTGTGTTTGTAATCAACATTCTTATAATGCAATCTATTTTAATATTTTCCATTGTTTCATAGAAATTGTTTTTCAGAAAACTGATTTATAATTTTTAAAAAAATAAATTGTAGTCATTACAAAACTTAATTATTATATTTCTTAACTGAATGTTCAACATTTTATGAAAAAAAAAAACAGAACCAAAAGTAATTCCAATATAATATGGTACTATAGTTTTGTATAATTTTTATTAGTGAAATAATTTTTATCGTATATAGTGTTTATTTATGTAAAGTCCCAAACGTTTATAATAATGTTTAATATTAACTTATAAACAAAACCCATTTTGAGTTTCTTTGCATGTTACTTTTCTGGTATTGATAAACTTAACATTCCAAATTTGATATAATTTCTGAGACCAAGGTTGTTGATACATCCTGATTGTCAGAGAATCCAAACTATAGTTTTCTTTGGTAAGAAAAATTGATGAATTGAATTTGAAGAACATTTTATTCATAAATCCTGTGGTCTTTGCTTCTGATGGATAAGAATTTAAATAAATGTTAATCAGTACCAATCATTCAATGTTTCTTTAAAGAATATAATTTATATTGTAATGATGAGTCATACAAAAAAGAAAGTTCCAATTAAAATTCACTGGTGTTGGACTCAATGAATTCATGATTTAGTTATAAAATTGAGATATTGGGATGAATTTTGCTTAAAAAAAATGGAAAAGAGTGGAAAACTACCTACATTAATGATGGTAAAGCATTAGAAATTGGTTGTAACACTCAAACCTTTAGTTCTATTAGCATTCAAGAATAAAACTTAATTTACTTTTTTAATGTTTTAGAATCATAAGCTTGCAAAAAAAAATTGTTTTTCCTTAACACTATATTTATTAATCATATTTTATATATATTCATAAGAAGTTTGCTGCTAACTGAAAAAAACTTTTCGATTCCTCTCTGAAACCATATTGGAAGGGAGAATGGCAAATTCTGAATGTCCATTCCATTTGTTGCCACTGCCATTGTTATTACTATAGGACTAATCATATGATAGTAAACATGGATGGGAAGCTCACCAAGATGTATCTTAGCTACAAGGTAAATTGTTTCTTTATCACTTGATTAAAACCATGATACACTGTGTTTTTTTTTCTCAGTTACTTTATAATTTTTAAATGAAATATCTAGTTATCTTAATGACAGGATAAACATGTGTGAATGATTTTTAAGGTATTTTCAATAATGGTAGATATAAACTAAATTACAGCTCTCAGGAGGATGTAAAATCATTGGCCAATACAGTGGGTATTAATATTCTGATTGCATGCCTAAGAAGCCATTTATGATCTTTTATTTAGCTATTTGTTGAAGATCAATTTTGAGTAAAAGAAGATTACATGAAAGTTGACGAAAAACTGAATATTAAATAGAATAATTGTTGAACTTTGTCAAGTTAGAAAAAAAAAACATGAGATAATTGATTTTATAAATGAACATTTATTTTATAACAAAGACATAAAAAACAGAACATTGTGGAAATTGATGATATATCAGACATAACGACAAGATTAGTTATCCAAATTAATGAAAGATAACAAACACAGATAATTCAGATTTATGCACCACCACATTCTTAATTGGATAAAAGAGTACAAGTTTGTTTATATGGATTTATAACTGCTTTTTATTACACCAAATAACATTTCTAGAACTGAAAAATTGCTGAAAAATGACGTACAGTGCGTAAATTTAGTTGTAAAACAGAAATGAGACAGAATGCCGTTCATTGAGATTGCAGAAAAAGAATAACTATATATTAAGAATTTTTATTTTGAAAAAAATATTAAACAGGAATAAACATGGAAACATCTGAATAAAAATACAGTAGAATTGAATTTATTATGACTGACAGTTATGCATCCCAAGATATTTTTTTTAATGGAGTCAACACAGGAAGTGATCTCTAATGATTTAAGATACGTGTTAATGCAAAACTAGAAGAAAGAATTTCTATTCTTTAAAACCACTTCAATTAGTTTAAATTATAATTTTCTAATTCTTTTGAAAGATTTTGAAAATGGTTTAAACTTAACTGAGGTCACTAAAACGATAACTGATATTTTATGAAAATCCACCACAGAGATCGTTTGATCAATAAGCAGCAATACAACAGTGAATCTTCACCTGATATACGACAATATATAAAAAAATAGAAGAAGTGTGAAAACTATTTTGAAATAATTTATTAAATATAATCAAATATTAAACCATTAAAATATCATATGATCATCTTTTCTTATACTTCAGGCATTAAAACAGTAGCAAAATTTTCCACACAATAGTATTATCTAGTACAAACTTTAATAATCAATAAATGTTAGAAGATTGCACATTATAATCCCTCTTCTATGTCTACCTATCCAATATCCCTAGTCTTGTTTCTAGTTAAATCTTTCATCAGTAAGAATGAAACATCCAGTTTCACTTTTCTCGGATCAAAGGCTCCTCATTGATAAAAGTCATAAGGTAGGAACTAACATGGAGATAATGGATAGTTAATTACTGGATAGAATTTGTAATGCATAACTTTCTAGCATCTATTTTTTACTGAAAAGTTGCACTAGATAGCATTATTATTGTGGGGAAAATTTTGCTACTATTCTAAGAATCCATTATCAGGAATTCCACAATATGCTACAAAAATAAGTTAGTAATGATATAAAAAATATTTATGATTTGGCATAGAAAAGAATAAAATCTTCAAAAGTATAAAGTGCTTGGTGTTGGAACAAATATGTCAGCAATAAGAAAAAGAGATGAACAACATTATGAAATGTGTGGAAAAGTTCTATAAAGAATTATATAGCAAAAAGGACAAGAAAAACACCTGTTACAACTATTATATATTCTGAATTGCTAAATTTCATAAATAAAAAGTAAAACATGCAGTAATTTATAGAGAAGACTAAGGCTCCAGGAAATGATAGAATTATTACTAATATTTTTTTTAAAAAACAGATGAAGAAATAGAAACAAATATAGTCAAAATTATATACCATGTTTCTAAAGGATAAATAACTATCATATGATTGCAGTAATATGAAGTTTAAAGAAGATATTAGAAATTACAAACCTTTCATTTTTTATCAGTTTTATACAAAATTTTACCAAAACAATTACAACTTATCTGTAGTGAACTTTGAATTCAAACCAATAAAAAGAACAAGATGGATTTAAAATTAGTTTCAGCATAAAAGATCACATCCATTTAACTAGAGAAATTATAGAAAGGATGGAAGAATATAAGTTGCCATTATGCTTTCGAATTTGTAGATAATGAAAAGGCATTTAATTTTAAAAGCATTTCCACATTAATTAAAACTTGCAAGTATCAAAATATAGATCTAAACAGTGATTATATTATATGATTACATTAATAAGATTAACATTTATAATGGTGTATGAAAAGACAACTCCATATTTCCAAACTTCTTATAACAGTTTTATAAAAAGTATTTTGTGGATAAAAATGAGTAGATAAGGAAATAAAGATATAGAGAATTATTTAAAAGCTATCTAGATTTTGCAATTTATACAATTGTGTATGCATTTAATGCTTTAGATGTTTAAAAAATTTGCAAGTTATCATTTGAAAATAAGAAAGTAGAACTAAAACTAAAATATTAAAAAAACATAAAGTAATGTTGTATTGACATTCTCAGAAAAGGAAAACAAAGATTGATTCATAATCATGAGTTAGAAAAATTATAAGCTACAAATATCTTGATAAAATTATTAATACAGTTGGAAACAATATATGAAATTAATCATAGAATTAAATTTGAATAGATTGCTTTTGGTAGATATAACGTAATAATAAAATAAATAAGCATACGTATTTAAAAAAATATTTTTTAAGTTATATTTTACCAAATCTTACTTATATATCCGAGTCTTGGACACTGTAGACTAACAAGAAGATATCAAATGCAGAATGTTTGAATGTAAGCACAAAATGGTATTATTAACATTATGAAACTGGACTGAATAAATTGCTGTAAGAAATGATAGTAAACAGATATCTGAAGTCTTTCTGGGAGATAGTAAAAACCTAAAAAGGAACTATTTATGAGATATTTGATTGAAATGAGAAAGTTTATTGATGTGATGTAAAAATTAGTTGTTATGGATTGGAGATAGAACTTAGAAAAAACCTTCATCCTGCAGTGGATAGATAATGTTTGAAAATGATGATGATGAATATGATTGTGCAGGTGAAAACATGTTACATTATATTTTTTTAGATTCTGATCTCATCCCTAATTTGGATTAAACTAAAATATCTGGCAAGACTCTCCATGCAATATTGCCACTGAGTGCAAGCCAGAGTAATTAATGGATGCTGGAAGGCTTGTGCATAAAATCATCTAGTGCCTACTCATCCAATATCCCCAGACTAGTTTCTGGCTTGTGGACTTCGTCAGTGAGGAGCTTTGGATCTGAGAGCACTGCACCTAGATCTTATGATCTAATGCAACTCTCCAGCAGCCACCTTTTATCTCTACTTAACTACAAAACTATGAGTCTTAAATTGAAAGCAATAATATTTTCAATCCAAGCTTGTTGTCTTAAATAGTTATATAGATCTGAACTTTCAGTTCAGTGCCTATACATTTTGGTATCTTTGGTTCTTTAATAACCATAGCTACCACTATCCTATTAGGCAGGATTGGTTTTAAGCCAATAAACATTACATGATCACCATTTCTTATGCTTGCTTATAACTGTTATTAAATCAGGCAAAACTCTCCATGCAGTATTGCCACTCAGTGTAAGCCAGAGTAATCAATGGATGCCAGAAGTGGCAATACTGTATGGAGAGTTTTGCCTGTTCTAAAAACAGTTATAAGCAAGCATAAGAAATGGTGATCATGTGATGTTTATTGGCTTAAAATATTTGGTCAAGCAAAAAAATATGATTTGCTTATTATAAGATAATCATTGTGAAAGATTAACCAGTATAATATAATGCCCATTCACAGTTCATTAGAATTTGGAGATCAAAGTAAAGCAAATTTATTTTTAAAAAGACACAACAAAAAGAAATGGTACACATTACACAGGTATATGTCATATTATGAAATTTAAAGTTATTTTCTAACAAAATCTTTTTTATAGAAAAAAACACAAAGAATTCATATATACAGCATTCTAAAATAAAGTAAAAGATACTTTTAGGGTATGTAAAACTGGATGCCAAGAGATTCTAAAAGACCCAGAAAGTGACCACATGTGAGATGGATGGATGAAATAAGAAAGTGTGCAGGGATAATGTGGAGAAGAGAAGCTAAAGATCAGAGAAGATGGATTGAACTTGGAGAGACCTTCATCCTGCAGTGGATTGATAATAGATTATGATGATGATGAAAATATTAATAATCACATATTTACATAATTATTTTGATAAATTTTTTCAAATTTATTCTTCAAAATGTAAATCTATTTTTTATTATAAAAATTTAATTAAATTTATCAGTACAATATTAATAATTGCAATTTGTATTAAAAATTGTAAAAAAATGTAGACATTATATAAGTTCTTGCATGTGACATATACATGTGAATATATATCTGTACATTAACAAAATTCAATTAGTTGTTATTAATTCAATATTTTGAAACAAATTATGCCTTAATTTAATATTTATTTTGTTTAAAAAGAAAGCTCCCCTTTATATGAGTGTCTTATATAAAAGAATAAAATGTTCTGATTTTTACAAAATAATAATAATAATGATTGTGATCAGTAATTTTTGCTTATATATCATTTTATTCAAAATATTATGTGGACTAGCTTAAAATTTATTTTTAAAAATGTCCTATATTACATCTTACATATGAAAACTTACAATTTATGAATAAATTTAAAATTAATAACTTTAAAAATGTTTAAACTTGTTATTTTTATTTTATTATAATTATTACATTTTATTAATCTTAGTATATTTTGCTGTATGTTAGTTTTATGGTTTATATATTTATTATTATATAAAATTAAAATAAAATTTCATCTTTAACTAAATGCATTAAAAAATCAGCAGCGGTAAACAGATTTATGGAGATTTATTGTTTCATGCCCCCCCCCCATGCTTCTAACAATAGTTTAACTAAGTCAGTTCACCAAAAAAAAAAATGCTAATGAAAAGACCTTAATTTGAACACACTTTTACTTTAGAAATTATCATGGCAGTATTTTTGGATATCTAAGCCTTGAATAAAATAATTGACATTTATAAAAATGTTGACTTTTTAATTCTATGGAAAAATTATAGATTTTAAATAACATATTTTTTTAATATACTGTAAACTATTGTATCTTTTTGATTACTGATCATGGAACGGTTCAGAGAGTTGAGTCTGCTAAAACAATTTCTTTTTTTAATCATAAAAATCTTATTATATTATAAACATGTAAATAAATTACTTTATAAATTACCTAAAAGAATCATTACTTTGTAGATAAAATTCTACAAATAAAAAGTCATTTAAAATTAAAAATAGTAGTGCAATTTGCTGATGTTTAATTTTCCAGTTAATATTATTTATATCTCAGTACAGAATATTATCTTTATGTGTTTTTTACAAATTCTTTCTAAATTAACAGAATATTATCTTTATGTGTTTTTTACAAATTCTTTCTAAATTAATTTAGAGTCATTAATAGTTTGCAGAAATGATCAAAATTAAGGTCATCTTAATTTATCAAATGTAAAAGTCTATCCTTACAAAATATTTGTCACTTTTAATAAAGTATATAAACGTATTTGCTTATATTAATTATCATAATAAAGTGAAAGGCTAAAACCTTCGGCGGATGCACTTTAAAAATAATGTGACAGCCAATCTGATGTAATAATGACTGCATGTGGAACTCTCAATTCAAAAACACAAGCCAGAAATATGAGAAAAAGATGGAATCCACCTTTTTCTCTACTTAAATTTATATATAAATAAGCCAGACTCAAGCATTCCGAACTAAGAGTGTAAAGCTTAAAACACCTTCACATTTAATTCACTAAATATTATATATAATAAACAACGTGAAATCTTTTGATTTACTATGAAGCAATTTTCAAATCTAATGAAATGATATTGCTTTGTAGTAAATTGAAAGATTTCATGTTGTTTATTTATATATAATATTTAGTGAATTAAATGTGAAGGTATTTTAAGCTTCACACTCTTAGTTCGGAATGCTTGGGTCTAGCTTATTTATATATAAATTTAAGTAGAGAAGAAGGTGGGTTCTATCTTTTTCTCGTATTTCTGGCTTGTGTTTTTGAATTGAGAGTTCCATGTGCAGTCATTATTACATCTGATTGGCTGTCACATAAGCATTTCTAAAGTGCATCTGTCAAAGGTTTTAGCCTTTCATGTTATTATTACATCATCTGCTTGCACTTAATAAATTTAATATATTTATATTGATTATCATAAATTTTTAGAAGAAATATTTCTGTATGCTTGGTTTCTGCATGAAGTTATGTTTCACAAGAAGTGAAAAATATTTGAACTAGTTACTTTTATTTAGAATGTTATCAAATCACATAATAATGCTAAAAATCATGAAAGTATAAAACATAACTATAGTAGACTTTTTCCAATACTTGTTAACTTTCGATATTTTTGAAGATAGTGTGTGAGTTTTAATTATCTCTGATAATGCTTCATTAACTAGTAAAAAGCTTATTTAATTACAATTTTAGGTTTTAAATCATTTGCATTGTTAATAAAACTAAAAAAAAGTATATGACCCTCTTTTTAATATAGAAAAGTTTATATCAAATGAATTTATTTTTTTTTTTTTTGATTCTTTGGATTTCATGGTCATAAGTCATGACGGTATATTTTGAATGTCACTTTCAGATGTTATCTCATTACTACTTTGGGTTCTAGTAAAGTTGAGAGTTTTAAAAATTAGTCTTTTGATCAATTAATCAGTTACCTTTTATAACAATTATTTTATCTAATTGTTTTATATACCATATACTGTTTTTTTTCTTTCATTCATTTTGTTTTTCTTTTCATTTTTTTTTTGTAAACAGATATTTCTAAGACATTAAACTCATCAGAAACAATAACTTTAAGCAGTCAAATCATTGTTTTTTTAAATATTTTTTACCAGGATAGATTTATATGTTGACTTTAATTTTGGACAATTTGGTTTCCAATAACCAATACTTGAGAAATCAGACATATGGCTTATGTCAAGTATTAATTTAAAATTCATCATCTTGGCAACCTTAGATGGTGTTTATGGATATATTGGGAATGTCAATGATGCTGTCTTATAGATGGATGCCAAATAGGAATAGTGAAACTCTATAAATACAGCATCAGCAGGGTGAAATGCTTTGCTTAGATCATCATCATAGCATAATTTACTTTTTCTATTCCATTATTAGTACTGCATTGCAGCACAATGAATTCTATGGGTTATTTTTAGACTATGAAATTATAATATGGATTGTTATATAAACAATCAAAATTATACTTACCATTATTGACAAGATACTGAAAAGCAATTTTCACCTTTTTGCTTTGTTGCTTGTACCATTTGGCTAAAAAACTGACTTCACAAAATACAAAACGCTTATCTCGGTCTATTACCAGTTCTTGTACAATGTTGTCCAAAATAATTTCTACAGATACTTTTCTGTCATGAACTACAATAATAATAATTTATTAATAACTTATTTATTTTACGATTATAAAATTTATCTACATAAGCATCACTAAAATCTGCGTTATCTGAAACTATTTATAAACTTAATAATTGTTTTGTTTTTAAAACAATTAATTATATGTAAATTGAAATCATTAATTTAACATGATTTTGTATATAACCATCTAATTTAAAAAAGAGACATTAAACAAATAAATTAATATAGTAAATGAAAAAATGACCAAATTTGGTAAAAAAAAGTTTATCGTTTATTTATTTAAATACTTGCCAAAAACAGTCCATTTATTATTGCATAGAATAGTTCTAGTAATAAATATTAATGCTAAACAACTTAATTACTTGCATATCATGCCACCCAAGCATATAAGAATTTGTATATCGAATGTGTGTGAGTATGCATGCTTACGTTTTCAATGATTTATCAAGCTAAATTAATACATTTTATTTAAAAAAATACACTACTAAAAATAATAATAGTAATGATGAAGATGATGATAATAATAATAATAATAATAATAATAATAATAATAATAATAATAATAATAATAATAATAATAATAATAATAATAATAATAATAATAATAATAATAATAATAATAATAATAATAATAATAATAATAATAATAATAATAATAATAATAATAATAATAATAATAAAGATTATTAATTCCAATAATATATAAAAATATATTTTACAGATAAAATAGCTTAATTACTTATTTTTAATATTGACGTATTATTTCCAATATAATGTAATTTATGAATGCTAGAAAGAAATTTAAAAGTATTAGAACTAATAAGCAGAATAATCATCTTGTTAATACAGATTAAATGACCAGGTGGTGGCGTGTTGATAAATGTTGATTAATTTAAAGAACAAATTTTGCTATTACTAAAAAACCCGAATAAAACAAAATGAATATCAAAAAATTATGTATAACACTTACTCTTAGAGATATATTGAACCCTAAACATCACATGATCACATGATATATTATTCCCACAATTTAAATCAATTATTTTAATACACGTCTAATTCTAATATTTAACAGATTTCTATATAAAAGTTGCATAAATGTATATTATTTAAAAAAAAAAAACTTCTTTCTTACAGTTATACTATATAAAATTCAAAAGTCTAATCTGACAATGAAATTTAGCAGGCGAAGTTTAGAAAAAAATAAATCTATATTTGATCACTTGACATGCAACTTTCATCAGTGAAACAGGTTAAGATTTTTTTAAAAAACAGAATGTTATCATCTTTACAATGAATAAACTTTCACTGAATTAAAATTGGTTTGTTTCATTATTATCATTATTATCTTCATCTCTTTCATGGATCGTAGAACTGCACCAATTTGTACAAATGAATCTTATTCTTTTGCCATCAGTTTAGTGTCATCTTATTATTTCTCAAGTTTTAGATTTCTTCACCTGAAATTCTGCCTATTACAATCAAAATGATAGCAGTTTAAAGATTCTTTTACAATTCACGTTCTATTTTTATATCTATTTTCTAATTGGATAGTTGTTGTTTTTTCATAAAAAAAATTATATATTTTTTTATCATGGCCAAATCTGTGCAATTTTTGCATATCCATAGAATGACAAATTTTGGGCAGTGGCAGTCTAGACAACAAGAAAAATAAATCATAAAAATAATGTATTTTTTCTTCATTGAAATCAGTCTTGAGAAAGATGTTAGTTCAATTGTAATGTAAAAATCATCATCATTTAAAATAATGCTGCATTTACTATAATTAAATCAGGCAAAACTCTCCATACATTAGTGCCACTCAGTGTAAGCCAGAGTAATCAATACATGCGAAAAGGCTTGATGAAAACTGCAAGCTAGAAACTAGTCTGGGGATTGGATGAGTAGCCACTAGATACCCATGCTTTTTATTCAATAATTTGATTACTCTGGTTTGCACTAAGTGGCACTACTGTATGGAGAGTTTTGCCTGTTTTAAATCTGAAAGTTGTGATCTTGAATAAGGCAGTACAATCAATAATGAGTCAAATTAATACTAAATTTGGTACAGTAGTTGATTTGATATTTGGGCAAATTAATTAGGAATTGCCCTGCCTGCAATGCAATTAAAATAACCTAATCTAAAAAGTATTTATATCACAAAATCTGATCAAATCAGAGTGCTACATTGACAGTTATTTTAAATGATATATCTATTTTGAACATCCACCATCATAATGATGTCCATACTATAATAATAAAAATAAAATATTCATGTGTAATAATAGACTTGAATTTGTTTAATTTAGAATTAATGAGACTCTTCTCTCTTAAATTATTAACTTATTAAAACTGGTTTATTCAATATAAGATACATATATTATTGATACTTGTACTTTTCAATTTAATGATATGGTAACTGGGTCTTTTTCTAAATATTTTTAATCTTGTTTGATATAATACCATCTAATGATGTGATCATTATAATATAAGCCCCTCTTCTATTTCTAACATTTAAATGATGTAAGACATTTGCCTGCTCTTTGCTTATGCAATTTAAGTGACAAAAAAAATGTGTCATTAAAGAATGGGCAAAGTTTTCTATTGGTGTCACTGGTTTTAATGTAAATCATTATATAGAATAAAAAGTTTAATTAATCTGACTTGGGGATGCAATTTTTTTGAAAGGAAAGATCATCATATGAAAAACTTCACAATATTAGATTTAAAACGGGCAAACCTCACTATAAATATTGCCACTCACTGCAAGCTAGAGTAATCAATGGATGCCAGAAGGCTTGTGCATAAAATCCCCATCTAGTGCCTACTCATCCAATATCCCCAGACTCGTTTCTGGCTTGTGGCCTTCATCAGTGAGGAGCCTTAGATCTGAGAGCACTGCACCTAGATCTTAGGATCTAATGCAACCCTCCAAAAACCAGAAACTAGTCTGGGGATATTGGATGAGTAGGCACTAGATGGGGATTTTATGCACAAGCCTTCTGACAACCATTGATTAATCTAGCTTGTAGTGAGTGGCAATACATATAGTGAGTTTTGCCTGTTTTAATAACAGTTATAAGCAAGCATAAGAAATGGTGATCATGTAATATTAGATTTACTATAAGGCATCATTTATTTTGGGTATTTTTAGATGTATCAATAAAGGATAAATGAGATTAAAAATTGTTTAAAACATTATCTTAATCTATTTTATCAGTATTTATAATCCGTTAGTTACAGAAAGTTAAAAAGTAAATCTTCTATTTCAATTCTTCTATTTATATAATAGGTTTTCTACTTAAAAGTAATGTCACGTAAGTCACGAAATATTTTATTAATATTATACAGGTTAGGGGCAAAAAATTATTTAATTTTGGAGAGTGTATTGCATCATAAACTTTAAAAGTTTAATGTTATTGATGAATTATAATTAGAAATCATAATATAAAAAATACTTCATAATACTTTTAGGAGAAGATAGGTGGACAAATTATAGAAAAGTCTGTAATGAGATGGAAATGGTAGATGCATTGAAAATAACTCTTACTTTAAACATGGGTTTAAAAAATTTGTTGTTCATTTTCTATAAATAACTATTATGTATATTAAATTTTAACAGCTGTTTTGTAATAATATTTAAAATTTGGATTTTAAAGCTTACCATATTACGAAGGGTTGTTATTTTTGAAAGAAGTATATTGTGGATAAGGATAATTCTGATTTTAGATTCACTAAAAACAAATTTGATGTTTTTCTGACAGTAGTATGATTAAGAGGACATATATATTATTCTCTGTTTAGTATAATAATGGGAAATGTTAAAAGTAAATCATGATTTAAAAAGAGAAAATGAATAATTACTTCAAAAAATAAAAATCAAAATTACTAATTGCTATCATTTGTTGACAATAATCACATAAGTTTTTTTGACTCATGGAAAATAACATACTAAGTTACAAATATTATCATTATTATCTTCAATCACTTGATAATATATTTTTAAATGATACTGATTGTATTTCATGCAAATACAAAGCATTTGTCTGAAGGTTTGTAATGATGGTATATTATAAGATGTGATATGTTGGACTATTTCCATCATTAATGAGTGAATGTTGAATGTATAGAAAATTTTAAACTTTATTTAAACTTTCCAAATACAAACAACTTGTTAGTAATAACACACAAATAGACAATACAGGTTAGTAATTACACAACGTTTCCAGCAGTATTATTCTCCACTCTTCTTCAGGTGTTGCTGGCCTACATGCACAGTGACAATATTTGCTTAGAAGTTGAACTCTCACCTTTAGATTTTACCAACTGAGCATTTGCCTTAAATTCAATATTCAAGAATCTAAAGGTGCGAGTTCAACTTCTAAGCGAATATTATCACTGTGCATATAGGCCAGCAACACCTGAAGAAGAGTGGAGAATACTACTACTCAAAATGTTGTGTAATTACTAACCTGTGTTGTCTATTTGTGTATTATTACTAATAAGTTGTTTGTATTTGGAAAGTTTAAATAAAGTTTAAAATTTTCTGTACATTCAACATTCACTCATAGATAGCCCAACATATCACAAAATACAAAGCATATTTTGAGACTCATTTTAAATAATGATATAAGAAGTTAAATGATATCTTCTAAAACATTATTACTGGGTTTTTGCACTTATTTGTGTACATTTTTTGTGGGTATGATATTCATTTGATAGTAAAATCACGAATTAAAATGCATATTGATTTATTAATTTTAATTAAAATCTTTAGATGTCAATATCATATAAAGAAATGTTTATCAAAAGATTGCAAGTAGTTTTCAAAGGCAGTAGAGTTGGTTTTAAGTTAAGGGCCTTTGTTTTCAAACTCCACATTGCACTTTCAGGAGATGATTTTTTGTTTAAAAAGTAGAATTAAAAATAGTAAGTTTGCTATAGTTTGTGTATATATTTACTTTTATTTTCATAAAATTATATACATATTTTTGATAAAAAAAAACATAATATTTACATTAAGATTTTATTTGAATATATTTGTTTGTTTTTTTAGAATTCAAGCCGAGCGAGTTGCCATTTGCAAATAAAAACTACTTCAATAACATCAGAATTATTAATTTTTGTCTTTTTTTAAAAAATTATGTGGAAATTAAATTTTTTAAATATAATTTCATTGCTTTATGTATTTTTTACAAAAATGTATTTGTTATAAAAGTGAAATTTAAATAAGTTTTATATCATTTCAAATACATTTTTTTGCTACTAAGAAAGAAAAAAGAAAACTGATTACTTAATTCAGTTTATTACTTTTTTTCTATATTTGCAAAAATGAAATATTATTTTTATGATTATTCTTTTATTTTTAAATTTCTATTTGTTTGATTTTTTTAAAAAAATGCACAAAGAATTATTGTTAAAGTAAATAATATGATGTGAAATGTTACAAAACTTTCCATTAGAAAACTGATAAAAATATGCTTAAAGAATGGTTAATGACATATCACCTGCACACCAACTTATGTAGATAAAAGTTGAGCTGCCTTATAAGCAGTTGTCCTGGAGTTCGCTTCCCAATATTGTCCCGGAGTTCACTTCCCAGTCGATGCTTTGACACGTTAAAAAAAAAGTTGAGATTTCAATATGAATTTTGTATTTTTAAAAATGGCAAAGTTACGATTATTAAAATTGTAGTAATATATTATATTCTAGTCAACAAAGCAAATCATATATCACATGACTTTGCATTTTAAGGTTGTATTACAGAAATGTAATATAGGGGGCGTACCAATAGATCTAACAAGCTTTTATTGATAAGTGCTAAAGAAAAAGCCTATAGGTTTTCTCCTATTCTACATAAACCACTAAATATCACGTGATCACCATCTCTATACTAGCACATAATTGTAGTCTGGGGATATTGGATGAGTAGGCACTAGATAGGGATTTTATGCACAAGCCTTCTGGCATCCATTGATTACTCTGTTTAGCACAGGGGGGCACTACTGTATGGAGAGTTTTGCCTATTCTACATAGAGATTTTATAAGCTTTCACTTCAGTACTTATCAATGAAAGCTTGTTAGAGCTATTGGTACACCCCCTACATTATATTCTAAACCACTAGACTTTTTAAATAAATATATAAACTTCAAACATTGTTCTAATTAATATTAAATATGATTTTAATATTAAAATTCATAAATTTAAAGGAGATAAACAGTATTTCTTTAATTATTTATAAATTATTATTATTCATTGAAACCATTAGTAAAGATATTGTAATGCTGTGCAAAAGAGCTTTGCTTGGTTATATTAATATGTATGGAAACAAATATTAAGATGTGTATATAAATATTAAAAAGTTTGTGTTTTTTTTAGACATTTTTCATATCAGCTTAAAACTTCTAACTATATCACTGATTAAAGTAAAATGTTTTTAAATATTTATGGAATAGATTGATGTGATTATTGATGAGTGAGTGTTTATCAAAGATTTAATATGGTTTAAAAAACTATTAGAGATATGGGTTTTCTTTTTTGATGCCAGAAAAATGTAAAAATAGTAGCACAAGCAAAAAGTATAAATTATGTATTGTTTTTTGATTTAGTTAAATTATTTTGACTGTTAATAAAATATTTTATATAAATACAATTGTCCATCTTATTTCAAATATATTTTAGCAAAATAAAAAAATTATTTGATATATACACACACAATCTAATGTTCCACCTTTTTAAATTTGTTTTTTATTGTATTATTTATATATTTATTTTATTTTATTCGTCATTATATCATAGCTCTGAGGATGCCTACATAACAGCCAAAACATCAAATTATATATATATTGTCATATCTGACCCTGCCTTTAGAAGTGGACTATTCCAGATTCCTTGCCTGATTGGCTAGCATTCAGTTGCTATCCAACGGGATTGAAACCTTCACTGGGGTTTGCGCACTCAATCCGCATGTTTCCAGTAAGGTAGGGGATCTGCCTTTAAATAGTCAGACTTTTGGAGGCAAGGAGAATCAATTATTTCTGTTAACCTGAACAACAGAACATGCTCTCCATTAAACCTTCTGCCATCAGCAAAGGTAGTTATCTAGTCATTATTGAGACATCCATGCAATGAGGCAAATCCTCCTATGGACTGGAAACTGCTATGTCTGTGTTTAAAGTAAGGTAAATAATTGTATTTATATAAAAAATATTTATGGGATTGTTTAAGATTTTCTGGTTGTCTATTAAAGTTTGCTAAATCTTTCTAATAAAAATAATTAATGCTGCATTTTTTTTTTAGAAATGTCTTCAATGTAATCTTTGTAAAGCAAATGAATTTTATTTACAAAAAACGTATTCAAATTTCCCATCTAAAACGCTATTATTTATTTGCTTCACACCATAATTCGCCATAATAACATTTAATAGCCTAAAGAACTAACTATTAATCTTTTAATCTTAACATTATATTTTACAATATTTTAAAGCATTTTAAATCAGTTTTGTTCAGATCCTTTATATTATGATAACATATAGTTTATGACTAACATTTACACAATAATATTGGTAAAAAAAAAAAAACTTTAATTAAGCTAAGTAAAAAAGATTTATAAAAAAGATTAAAAGTTCATTTCAAATGATATCAAATAAACAGACTTTAGTATTTGCAAGTAGTATGTATGAATATATTTTGGTTTTATAGTTTACCATGTTTAATCAATTCAAACTGATTTTTAAGTTTTTGTAACCCCCAGACAAAAAAAAATGAAAATAACGAACCAAAAGTTTATATATATTGCCTGGGATTAAAATGATTATACTTCTTTATCAGTGGCATAATAATAATAATAATGGCAATCATTATCTATTATCTAGAATATGGTGTGAATATGGAGTGCAACTTATCATGATAATATTTTCTGAGATATGTTCCTAGTTAATAATACAATAATATGAAATCTATCTCTTTCTGCATAGAGGAAGTATGACTTCCATTGATTTCATCTTATTCTAATGACTTTTATCTTCTTGTAAATGGTATGGTATGTATTGACTTTTTACTGATAGTAGGATATTCAGTTATATTTACACACCATTTTAAATTTTTCCTACTCCCATGTTGTCCTTGCATTTATATCAAAAACTGTAATCATAAGAAATGTTTTATTATATGTTACTGTAATATCTGTGATAGGTTATTTTTAAATGAGTTATATTAACATTCACTTCCAATAAAGAGATTTTTCCCTTAATACGTCTGATCTTTCTTCATCTTGAAGAATACAGATGCTTTTTGTTTAATTATAGGAATAAATTTTATGACAACAATAAGATACATCATGTCACATTTTTGTTATGAAATTTAAGTTTGCCTTTATGAGGATATCCTGCCACCAAAATATCCTTTCTGAAAAACTGGTGAATAACTTTTTCTCACTTACATACTGTTATATTTTCTTCTTTTATACTATAGATAATCTATGAGTCATTCTATAACTTGGTTTAAAATACCCATTGAAACAATATATAGTAGTTTTTTAATCCTTATAAAATATTATAGCCATTTTTTTTCATGTAAACTTTTTTTATGTAATTAAAAAAAACATGTTGTTTTTGAATACAATAGCAAAGTGTAAAGATGGATATTATCTCATCAGCAAAGATATATTACTGATGTTATATAAGTATAGGGGATTTGAACTGAGATTTTCAAACACCCTCTATCTATCCACACTATTTTATACAACTGATACACATGACCACACACATATAGAAAAGATAAATAATCACCAATGTATGTATTTCATGCTAAACAAGCACTCATCAGTTGATCCAGATTATCTCTCACACCCATATATATATATAATCAGTGCTCAGTTTATATTAAGATAGCAAATTTTCACACTTTAATGGACAGTATTCAATCTACTCCAACCTCCAACTTTTCAGCCATCCATATCATTGAAAATCTTATGATGAAAACCCAAATCCCATGCTGATACAATATTATTGCCATGCCCATGTTGACCTCAACTCTGACACCTCATGTATAGGACTTTATCCATTTAAATACACAGAAGAAAGATAGGCAGGATACAAATTCTTTTAAAATAAAAAAATGTCTATATACCCTATATATGTAGATACTGTTAAACAGTTAAGCACCCTTTCCAACATGGCTAATCCAAATGAAATTGAATTATGACTAATGGATTAAAAAATCCAAATAAGCAATTATGTTATAAACTTCACATCTACGAATGAAAGTTGCAAAGTCACCTGACATCTTAGTTATCAGCAATGATAATAGTGAAAGAATTATTTAGAATTTAAATAATTTCATGAAAAAATTGTATTTTTTTCTATTTCATTGCTGCTATTTATGGTAAACTATAGTTTATTATATAGCATGTCTTATGCCACTCTATTGATATCTCCAGACTAGTTGCATGGTCTAAATAAATAAGTGGCCAGAAACTAGATTTTGGGGGCTTCATCTAAATAAGCATTACCATGCAATACTGTGCCGGACACTCTGTGAGTGACCACACACAAGGTGGCTGTAGTTGAAGCTACAGCTCAGTTATAGATATATTTACAATTATTAATATATGTATCTATGATATAAACAGTATAAAATGGATGAAGTGTCTGTGTATATATTTCTTAGCCACACACACTCAAGAATATTAACCCCCAAATTGTAAATTGATGCATAGTATTGTATTATATATGTGTACAATATTTTGTTTCATTTTTATTTTATTTTAATAAATGTAAATGTCCTACATTTATAATTTTATATCAGTTTTTTTATTTTTATTTTTGTAAAAAGTTGTTTACGTGTTGGAACATGTTATGAAGGAAATAAAAATATATAAAATAATTAAAAATTGTAAATGTTCCAATGCATCTGTATTTTATTTTTAAATCATAAGATTTGCTATGTTAATGCATTAAGAAAAATCAGGTGGCCATTGTTTTACCAAATATAAAAATACACTAATGTATTAATAACCATCCTGCTTTGTACTCTTATTTTTACAAACAAAAGAGTTAGAAGAATTTGGATGCCAATGCACAGATAGAAAAATCTTGATTATTTGTTGTATAGCTATGTTTAATTTTAATCTGTAGTAAAAGAATTTTTTTCTTTGTACACCCAGGTCTCATTTTATACGGATTTATTTAATGCGATTTTGAAGTTATGCAATTCATGTTTCGTCTTAATATCTTTATATGTGGTTTTCTTTTATGCGATAAAAATTATTAGATCAGAAGTCAAGCTCTGATAATGTGCTATTACTTTAAATATTATAAATTTTGTGCAATAGTGCATTATCGGAGTTCGACTTCCATCTAATAATTTCAATATTTTCAGCACTTTATAATAGTACTGGAATAGATTTTATGCGGCTTTAAAATTTCTTTTTATATAACCTGAGATAAAAGAGGACTGAGCATAGCATAATGGGATGTGACTTTATCAGGTTTTAAAAAGTTGGTATATGTTATGTAATGGGTTGGGGGTTGCATATCCTTCCAGTCGGGGATTTTCTCTTTCTGGGAGTGGCGCATAAAGATGTGAATTATTTATGGTCTTTCAAAGGTATGCAGCAATTAACCTTTTGATGTCTATTGGCATGGTAATAGAATAATCAACCATGGTTCAATATATTGCCTAATTAATAATGTATTAATATATATTAATTTATAGAATTTCATATTTCTATTAAAATTATTATTGAGATCTCACCCTGAAGTGGTACGATCACTTCATGCTTGATATGTACGCCAAAGTTAGATCACGGTAGAGGTGTGCCTGGTACAATATAATAAAGGGTGCAATAAAATAATAAAAAAAAGTTTGCCCAAAGCATTGTTTCAGTTAAAGGTCAAATGATATTGCTTAGACTTTTTAAAATGTTTGTATTAAAAATGAAAGTATTAAACAATTGCTTCTTTTTATTTGATAAATTGTTATAAGATGTTCACATTTAAATTTTTTTATTGCCATGGTCCGGAAGACAATAACATTCAAAAGAAACAGATATGTGACAAACATCCATCTTGAGAATGATTCAGAAAATTTGTTTTTGTTCTAAAAAAATCTATATAAAAAAATAAGCAAAACTTGTTAAAACTTTAATCTTTCAAACTTATCCAAAAAAACAAACAAACAAATGGACAAATAAATATGAAGTCATAATTTACTTAAGTTGTTGAAAAATTTAAATAAAAAATGAAATACTCTGGAAAAATAAATCAGCAGAGAAATTAGAAGCAAATTCTATATTCTTAGTTATGCCACCTATTGTAAGACTGAGTAATCAACAGATGCTAAGTGATAGTGGTTACTATATTCCTTTCCAGTGCTACTTTTTCTACATCTTCAAGCTTCTGAAAGCTGTAATTATGGAGAAAATTTGAATTTAGATATAATTAGTATACCTGGATTTTTTGGGATAGTAATACACTTTTTAGCCAGCAGTGCTTTTTATTTATTTTGGTGCATTATTAGTATGAAATTTAAAAATACTTAATCTTTTAAATCCAATACAACTTTCTTGCATAGTTATATAAATCTAACGCCATTGAATATCAGTAAATTGTAGTGCATAAGCGCAAAATATTTAGATACTGAAAATGAGATCTATATAACAATGGAATCAATTTCACTTTGATTCAAAATATATTTTTTTAAAATTTTAGAACTGATAGATTGACAATAGAGAATGAAAAGATAATTTTCAATGAAATGTTATAAGATATCAACAATTCGGGTGCATTGGATTGCACTAGATCTAAATGCAAAAGTCCTTATTAATAAAGGTCTTAAGCTAAAATCTAATATATGGATATGCAAAAGATAGCATGGAATAAGAATTTAATAAGTACTAACATCTAGAATCCATTGATTATTTAAGCTTACGATTGATGGAAAACTGAAGTAGCTTCAAAAAGTATTATGGAAGGTGAAAAAATATGATTTTGTTTTTCTTTTACAATTGAAATGTTTTACAATTAGTAGCAACCCTCTCCAAACAATAGTATCACTAGTAAAAGCTATAGTTATCAATAGAAGACAGAAGGATTGTGCATTTAAATCCCTATCCAGTGCCACTTATCCAATATCTCCAAATTAGTTTCTAGCTTATTGTTGTCTTTAGTTAGGATCCTTGGATCTGAGTAGGTACTGGATAGGAATTTAAATACACAACTCTTCTGGCACCCATTGACTATTCTGGCTTGCCCAAGGTGACCCTATTTTATATAGAGGGAGTTCTACTATTTTAATAACTTGTAAAAGAAAAAGAAATTGTGGTCATATGATGGTCTAATGGTGAAATGCCTTAACTTTGATTGAAACAACAGCTTCTAAAATATATATGGATGCAAACAAATGAAGAGCATCCTTGAATGAAATGACATCACAAAATGAATCAATGATCGTGCATACAAAGATAACTTTTACCTTTAGGACAAGCAAAAAATAATATATATCATTTTAAATGAAAATTATTCTCTTCTTAAAAAAATAGATATTAATCATTAAAAGCCTTTTGAAAATAAAATGTTTTTTTTTGTCAAAAGTATATATAAGATTTGAAATACCAGGAAGTCTTAAACCTGGAGCCTAATTGTAAATATGGGAGATTTGAACTGACTTTCAAGTCCTTTCACTATCCACACTATCTCATACCACTGATACACATGACAACATACTGTGGTCATGTGTGTCAGTGGTATGGTAATGTGTATCAGTGGTATGAAATAGTGTGGATAGTGAAGGGGCTTGAAAGTCTGAGTTCAAATCCCCTATATTTCCAAAAGTATATAGTTATGTTTTCTTATAACTCTGTCCTTAAATAAATTATTTTATTTAATGAACTATATAATAACTTAGGTCAAACATATAAAGTTAGTTGGAATCACAAAAATTAGTTAGAGAACTATGATTTTATTGCCTGAGCACTTGTCTGTTTTTGAAGAATATTTTAAGTTTAAAAAGCATCAGACTTAATGTAGGGTGGGATTACTTATACTTCATTATTTTGCAAACACAAATTATACAATTTTCAGAAATTATCATGTTGAAGAAGTCCTCTTTGAGAATATTTTTTCCCTTATATTTAACTCGGAAAAAATATTATTAAATTTGTTTTAAAAAGGATAATCAGTTACCAAACACTAATGGTTGCATTTGACAAGGGTGCTCAATATTGAATATGCATGGAAATTAAATGTAATGTTTTCACTATTTTCTGCAAGAAGTATTAATATTACCTTTAAATTATATCAATACTGCATTGTATTTATTTGACCAGTGGGCTGTAATTATTATTGTGAAATAAGAGCTTTCATATTTCTTATACAACTATAGGTTACTTCAGCTTTATATCTAATGTTTAAATGGATCATAAACAAATATTTTATTTCCAGAAATTTTGACATATAAATGAAAGAAGTACACATATAATATTATTCATTTTAATGTCTGATACTTTTATAGAAATAGAATCAAACATAAAACTAAATTATTCTCAGCCTGGGATCAAATATTATATCAAGTTGAACTAGAATAACCTGAACACATCCCTGAAAAGTCAATGGAATCAGAAAGCTTAAATTAAGGTATAAGTAATAAATAATATGATCTAATAAACATTTTTTTCTTATACTATAGTGTCAAAAACAAGATAGGTATTTTTTTTTCCTCATGTGTCATGGCATCGGCCGAGAAGCGAACCCACTAACCCGGGACAACTACTCGTAAAGCAGTTGTCACTGACCTCTCGACCACCAATGCTTGACAAGATAGGTATTTAATGTAAAATATTCAGCAGTAAACAAATTCTAAAGTTTCTTACTAACTTCAAAAACAAATTTCTCATTCATCTCAATATTTTCAACTCTCAGTTCTCACTTTCAACCTTAAAAGACTAATATAAGAAGCAAAAATGGAAAAAGCTATTGCTTTTTAAAAAATCGTTTTTCTAAAATATAGCTGGTTATTAAAAAACAAATTAAAGTGATATTCTTTTCCAGATCAAGTATTTGGCAAAATAATTTGTTATAAAATTTTGAATAGTGCCAAATATCATGTGTGACTCTGTATTGTTATTTATTGTCTATATTAAATGAAAATTTATTTACATTTTTTGTGAATTTAAACTTGTCCTTATTAAATATTATTTATTAAGTTCTAGATATTGTATTGTTATTTATTGTCTATATTAAATGAAAATTTATTTACATTTTTTGTGAATTTAAACTTGTCCTTATTAAATATTATTTATCAAGTTCTAGATATTAAATGTAAGCAATGGTTTTATAGTTGATGGCTTTCTAACAAATAAGAGCTATACAAATTATATCGTCAGCGAAAAAATTGTGTGTATATACATAAAATTAATTAAACATTTGATTAATAAATATTTTTAATTGATTATGCAATCCAATTACAGTACTTATAATTACGCAAAAGGTAATTTGATTTTTCTTTTAAATATAGCAAATATATAAATTTTTAGTAATTCATAAAGTTTTGTACTTAAAAAAGGCATTTAGTTGTTTTTTATAGCAATAAAAAATTAAACATAGATGATATGAATAATTTAAATATAATAAGTTATTATTTGCTACACATTTAAAAAAATGATCATTTTTGTTATGAGTTGCAAAAGTTTATTTTAGTTAATAAATTATTTAATAGATGGCAGTAGTGAGCAGATTAACAATGGTTACAAATTTATTTATGAGAATGAGGAATTTGAAGAAACAATATTGGAAGTAATTAAAAAGTTTTTATCAAAGGATATAAGAAGTATACCAGTGCTAACGGTCACATTTGATTAATAAACAGGAATACCACTTGAAAAAACTGATGGATTTACAATAATTCCAAAGGGGTAAAAAAACTTTATTAAAGGTGAATCTTGAACGAATGGGATCTTCTGCTATAATCTGTAGATTTAATAACTGCAAGTTTTTAAAGGATATACTTAAATCAATTGTTATTATTCCTATTTGTCTGTTACTTAACTTGAATATGTAATAAATTTTGTTTAGAATATACACATTGGTTATTGCAGTATATAGTTAAATAAAGCAGCTTTTTCTAGTCACTGAAGAAGAAATGAATCAGTCAGCAGACAGACTCATTTCTGGATATTAAAAGACTGAATGGTTTTTTAGCCTTATTTAATGCTATAAAACAAACTGAATAGTCATTTACCAACCAGTATTGGGTGGATAAGAGGATAGGCTCTGAGACAGCTATCTAAAAAAAAAAAAATACTAATCTGATCGAAACCTGAACCAGATTGGTTGAGTATCAAGAAAGTACCAAATCATACCCAATCACTCTATATGGGTCTTGAATTATTTGGCTTCTTTAGCATAAGTAGATTATTAGCATAATAGCTTAAATAATCTAAGATATATTTTGTATTTCATCTTTTGCTTTTATACCTTTAGCACATTAGTTTTATACCTTAAATTGAATTATTATGAAAAAGGGGGATATTATTTTATCTCATTTTTGGTATTTTGTTTTCATCTAAGGACTTAGTTTTTATTGCCTTTTAGCAAGTAGTTGTGTATTCATTATCTCTTTCTTTTCTTTTATTTTTCCCCCCAAATGCATATTACAATTTTGTTATTCCATATGTTTCAGTAGTTATTTTTTTCTATTTGACTTATAAGTTTATCATTCTCAAACATTACCTCCAAGAGGATGGAACAATAAAAAGTAATTAACCAAATAACTTATTATTATGAGTTCATAAAAAGTACAAGAAGCAGAAATCATAGACTGAATTATAATCTATGGAACTTGATCTTCACAGTATTCACTCTACCATTGCAGCAAAGCATGCTGGGAACTCCGAAAGACTATAGTAATTGAATAGCTTATTAATATGTTCAAGGATCAGAAGTGACGGGTTGGACTGAGATCCATGGACCTTAAGCTTCAGAATAAGCCCACTACCACTGCAGCAAACTATCCACTTACAATGATTTTTAATAAATAAATAAATAAAACTAATTTAAATGACACAACTTACTCAAAAAATACTAAAAGCCTGGACAAATGTATATTAAACAGTTAATAATATTTTAATTATTTTCTATGGCACACCTTTCATATTTTTTCAAATTTCTTCCACAGTAAATTCGGACAAAAATATTTTTAAATATATATTTTATTTCACAGTTTAGGATAGTTGGCTTAAGTAATGCATAAAATATGGCATGCTTAAAATAAATTATTAAGATTGTTTTCAAATGAAATGATTAATTAAAGAAACAATTGCTTTTAATTTATTAAAAAAAGATAACTGTTACACAAAAACAAAGCAATTATGTTAAATTATTAAGTTCATTATTCAGGGTATATGAGCACAGACTTTCACATGACCCACCGCTCACCACTATCTCATATCACTGATACTTTTGAACACATATATTTTGAAAAAATAAATAACCACCAATATGTATATTTCATGCTAAAGCAGCAATCATCAGTTGGTCTAGATTATCATCTCCACACATATATGCAATAAGTGCTCAGATATATATTAAGATAGACAATCTTCATACTTTAATGGACAGGCTTCAATCTACTCCACACTCCAACTCTTCAACCGTCCATCCAATTGAAAATCTGATGGAATGCTCAAAGGCCGAGATTCTTGTCACACCCATGTTGACCTAAGGTCAATATGAGCACTTATTGCATATATGTGTGTGGAGATGATAATCTAGACCAACTGATGATTGCTGTTTTAGCATGAAATATGTATATTGGTGATTATTTATCTTTTCAACATATATGTTCAAGTGTATCAGTGATATGAGATAGAGTGGTGAGCGGTGGGTCATCTGAAAGTCTGTGCTCATATACCCTATATTACATATATATAGACACAGGTATATAACAAGCCTGTGTTTCAGTTATTACATTGTAGAGATGTCTGCCCATCCTTGCATATGTATTAAATGGATTATGTCCTGTACATGTGGGGTTCAGATTGACCTTAGGTCAACATGGGTGTGACAAGAATCTCAGCCTCAAGGTGGCCTTCGAGCATTCCATCATCACATTTTCAATTGGATGGACGGTTGAAGAGTTGGAGTGTGAAGTAGATTGAAGCCTGTCCATTAAAGTATGAAGATTGTCTATCTTAAAATATATCTGAGCACTTATAGTATATATGTGTGGGAGATGATAATCTGGACCAACTGATGATTGCTGGTTTAGCATGAAATATGTATATTGGTGATTATTTATCTTTTTAACATATATGTTCAAGTGTATCAGTGATATGAGATAGAATGGTGAGCGGTGGGTCATGTGAAAATATGTGTTCATATATCCTGTATATTACATACAGGTATATAATAAGCCTGTATTTCAGTTATTAAATTCATTATTCTAAAGCAGTATGTAATTTGCTTATATAGGTAAATAGACTTGAACTCAGGATTTTTCAGTCCATTCATCCTCCACTCTATTTCAAGCAACCAATATGCATGACCACACACTTGTGAAGAAGGTGCATGATCACCAATAAACATTTCATGCAGAACCAGCAGTCATCCATTAAAGTTTAAGGAATGGCTATTTTAATATAAGCTGAGCACTGATTGTATATACGTGTGGAAGATTACGATCTGGACCAACTGATGAGTACTGGTTCTGCATGAACTATGGATATTGGGAATTATGGATCTTTTCTGCATGTGTGTGGTCATGTGTAACAATAGCTTGGGAAAGAACAGAGGATGAATAGACTGAAAAATCCCAGATTAATCCACTAAACATCACATGATCACCATTTCTTATGCTTGCTCATAATTGTTATTAAAGCAGGCAAAACTCTCCATACAGTAGCGCCACTCAGTACAAAATACTTATTTCATCACTTGATTATATCAACCGGTTTTAATTTATTTCCGAAAGCCAAGCAATCTTTTACACATCACTTTAATAAGATCATTAATGAAAAATTGCAGATTCTTTTTCCACAAATGAAAAGGTGGAGTATTCACATACCTTAAACTAAATACATTTATAGCATCAATGAATTTATGAAATTTTTTTGAACAAATAATAGTGTAAAAAAGTAGTATATATATATGCTTTTAGTAAAAAGCCAGCTCTCTGTACACTTTTAGATACATGCCATGTCATAAATTTTACTAAAACTAAAAACAAAATAAATAAAAAATTATCATTTATACACTGAAAGAATCTGTGAAAAATTGTTAAAAATTCAAATAATTTTTTATATGTTAAGAAATATGCTGCATTACAGAGACCTCTTTCAATAACAATAGTTTTAATAACTACTCTTTCTTATTGCATTGCCAAATGTATATCATATAATACTAAATTGCCCAAGCACTTTACTACTGTTACACAATGCTTTATTTACCACCCTTTTTACAGTTTACAGTTTCGTTTGACCCAGAAATCTTCTTCAGAACTTTATATATCCTAGCCTCAACTCTAAATTTTATCTTAATATTCTTTATATGCTCCATGCATCCATTCATATATCTATATCAATGTTTCTTCTTACTTCTTATCCAAACTCTATTTCCAGTATTTCTTTATCTTCTTCAAGAAGTATAATAACTATTCTTTCTTATTGCATTGCCAAATGTATATCATATAATACTAAATTGTCTATTCACTTTTCTACTGTTACACAATGCTTTATTTACCACCCTTTCTTACAGTTCACAGTTTCGATTGCCCTAGCAATCTTCTTCAGAATTTTTGATCTCCTAACCAGTTCTGAAGAAGATTGCTGGGGCTATTGAAACTGTAAGAAAGGGTGGTAAATAAAGCATTGTGTAACAGGAGTAAAGTGCTTGGACAATTTAGTATTATATGGTAACAATAGTTTTACTTTTTTTCCAAGAAATAAGCAGCAGTAGTCTTTCTTAACATGTTGAAATCGCTTGAGGACATAGTTTCTATGCAAATGCATAAAAATATGCCATGTAAGTGGCTGTGCCACTATATAATGTTCTATTTCAATGCTTAAGCATAGAAATAGTCCATTTTACTTGTCTGTGATTCTATTTCTATGCTACAGCATAGAAGTAGGACGTTTATTCTGCTGCAGCGGCTGCCTACCACTTATGGTGAAGTTTGTGTTATGCAGTTTATACAAGCAATCCCATTTTAAATTTCGCTACAGTATTTAGTGAGGGTATCTGTGTTTCTAAAATGTAGTGATGTCAAGTAGATTCATATGGCCCATTCTTGCGTGTAATGTTTATGTGTGTGTGTGTGTTTGTTTAAAAAACAAATCAAAATTTAATCCTTTTTACCTAATTGCATATAAATATCTAAAATATACATATAAAAAGTAGACCTCTCTTTTAATTTATCATGGTTTTGCATAAAAATATTAAGTTTCAAATGTGTGTTTACATTTTAAATCTTTAAATGATATCCAAGCAAATCAAGACAGGATTACATAACAATTATATATATATATAGAGAGAGAGATAGGTAGGTAGGTAGGTAGGTAGGCAGGCAGGTGGGCGGGTGGGTGGGCAGACAGACAGATAAACAGATAGATAGATAGATAGATAGATAGATAGATAGATAGATAGATAGATAGATAGATAGATAGATAGATAGATAGATAGATAGATAGATAGATAGATAGATAGATAGATAGATAGATAGATAGATAGATAGATAGATAGATTACAAAAGACATATCAGAACAGTATAATATGCATAATAAAAATAAAATATTAATAATTAAAGTTGGTTATAATTTAAGCAATGTATTAAAACTAAACTTACTTCCATAAAAGTATTCTTCCATGGTGAATTGCCATCCTGGATCAAGATGGGTGTGAGGTATTAAGTGAATGTTGAACATGTTTGGTTTTGTTTTATTACAAGACTAAGAACAAAAATAGTATATATATATCATAGATATGCATCACATGATCACCATCTCTTATACTAGCACATAATTGTTTATAAACAATGCAAAACTCTCCATACAGTAGTGCCACCCTGTGCCAACCAAAGTAATCAATGGATGCCAGAAGGCTTGTGCATAAAATCCCTATCTAATGCCTACTCATCCAATATCCCAGACTAGTTTCTGGCTTGTGGCCTTCATCAGTAAGGTGCTTTGGATCTAAGAGTGCGGCACCTAGATCTTAGGATCTAATGCTAGGTGCAGTGCTCTCTGATCCAAAGCTCCTCACTGACAAAGGCCACAAGCCGGAAACTAGTCTGGGGATATTGGATGAGTAGGCATTAGATAGGGATTTTATGCACAAGTCTTCTGACATTCATTGATTACTCTGGCTGACACAGGGTGGCACTACTGTATGGAGAGTTTTGCCTTGTTTATCATAGATATGCAGAATATGCAGTAATTTTTAGTAAAATGAAAACAAATTAAGCATCATTTAATTGCGAATCTTATTTTAATTTGACTAAGCTAGATAATCTTTAATTTTCTTTCACTGCTTGTTTGATATTTTAAAAATATTCATGGGATTTTTTATTACATATTGTAAGCAACTTAGAGTAGATATAAAATCAATACTACCTATTTAAAAATAATGATGACATATCATATGGGTAATGTTGTGACATATTTAAGCTATAAGTCTCTTATTTGATCCTATATAAGATAAAATGTTATACTTACAGAGGTGAGATTTATGCTGCTTTAAGTGTTTTAGTTCTTTTTACTGCTACTCAGGTTAATTTAGAAATAGATTTTCAGTAAAAAATAAATAAATCTAGAATTATAAAGTTATACCACATCTCATCTGATGTGAATATATTTGCACTAAAAAGGAAAAACTTTGAGAGGAAATAACAAAGTCATATCCGTGAGTAGATTCTTTATTATTCTATGTAGTTATTTGGTGTGATTTTTTACTTTAAAGTAGTTTTAAAACATTAATTAAATAACGTTAAAAATAATGGTAAAACTGCTACAATGGACTCTATATCAAAACCTACACTGAGGCCTAAATGTTGTAACGAAAAGAAAAATATTAAAAGTCTCCGATGACTCCCAAAGTTTGGATTATAAGAATAAACCCTTCAAAGAACCTAAGACAGTGGTAGAAAGTGTTTCAAATAATCAAAATCAAATTCTTTTTTTTTCAACTACTAACAACCTGATAATAAAACCTATGCTAAAATCTAAACATTGCCACATGAAAGAAAAATAATTTGGAATTGTCTGGGGACTTCCAAATTGTAAATGCAAAGATGGCAACCCCTAATGAACCTAGAAATAGTGCGGAATTGCCGGAAAATGTTCTAAATGATCATAATCTATCCCCTACTACCGTTAAAAAAATATATAATTTCTTTTGCAAACTCGCGAACAGCGGAAAAACTTTGAAGCAGAAAAAAACTGTTGATCCCCCATTTACAGACTCAAATAAAAAAATGAATCACATAGAGAATGCCAAAACTTTACAAACATCACCAAAATCCAAATTCTTTGTCATCGGGGAAAAAAGATGTGATCCTGAATATGAAACAGAATGGCACTGCCTGATGAATTGCAAAAAAAAATATAGGGCTAAGTTTAAATGACATGCACTCTCCCATCATTAAAACTAATCTATCTCTATTAAATAATCCAGAACTGGAAAACAAATTAACATCAATAATTTACATAATAACACAAATCTAAATCATCCCATAAAATCTTCAAAATACTTAAAGGAGAATAAAAATACCAAAACTTGGTAATTAAGCCAAATCAGAAATTGGCCATCAATCATAATGATATGCACTCTCCCATTCAAAAACTATCTACACTAAGCCACCCAGAACTTCACAAACATTTTGGAAATAGCAATGAATTCAAAACCACAGGCCCTGAATACAAGGATTTGTCACAACTACCTCATAACTCTAATCATAATAAAACCACACAAGGCCAATGATGAATGAAATGACATATGCAAACAAGGTCAGAGCTAACATAATGATAAATACACATCATCAGACATCACAACCTAATAAATACATGGAAGCAATTCAATTTTTACAAGAAATAGAAACAGAACAGTCTACAACAAACTACTCTAATTCTCAAACAACATCTACAGATAATCCTACTTATGATATTCACAACCATAAAATAATAAACAAACATTTTAACCAAACCATTCCATTGCCACTCCACAAATCTCTGCTCATTATTATAATGAATGCTCTCTCATACTTTTCACTACGATAACTGTTCAAATCTTTACACATTCTCTACATCAGTGGTCTTTAAACTTTTCACACCTGTGGACCAGCAAAAATAAGGATAAGATTTCGCAGATTGGCAGAAGTTTACAGATAAATTTTCTTCAAGATGTAACGTGCTTAGCCTTAGATAAGTATAATTGTTATAACTGACCAAAACAGCACACTAGTTATTGTGTATTGTAATGGTGTTGCTTATCTTTACATGCTGAACACTCTTTCTCGAGTTGTGCAGTCATACTGCTACAGAAAACAAGTACAATAACAATCATTCTCATTAATGTGCTTGCATTTCTACGTTTATTATTTCATTGTTAAAACATGCAAGAATAAAATGTTATTCACCTGAATGTTGAAAAAGTCAAAAGTTTTGATTTTATTTATTTATTTATTTATTGGAGGGGGGGGGAGAAATACTTTGTCATCACAGAGACAAAAAATAGACACCAAAGTTATTTTTTGTTTGTTTTTATTTTTAAAAAAGGTAACAGAAATTGGTTTTAAAAATAAAAGTTTTAGTATTTTAGCGGTATACAAATAAAGCCAAAAAAAATATTGCCTTATAAGCCAAAAAAAAAGTGGGCATATTTTTAAACAAAAAAAAAAACGAAACTTGAAAAAGTCAAAAGTTTTGATCTTACTTTATTTTGGGGTGGTGGGGTATATTGAGAAATACTTTGTAAAAGTTAGAGACAGAACTTATTTTTTGGTTTTTATTTTTAAAAAAAAAGGTAATAAAAATTGATTTCAAAAATAAAAGTTGAAGCCAAAAAAGATCTTATTTTAATCTTTAGGGGGAAGTGGGTTGAGAAATACTTTGTCTTCACTGAGACAACAGTTATTTTTGGTTTGTTTTTTTTTTTTTAAAAAAAGGTAATAAAAATTGGTTTTAAAAATAAAAGTCTTAGTATATCAGCTGTATACAAAGACAAAAAAGATATCTCTTTATAGGCTAAAAAAAAAAAAGTGGCTGTATTTTTAAACAAAACTGAAACTTGAAAAAGTCAAAAGTTTTGATCTTACTTTATTTTGGGGTCGTGAGGGTGTATTGAGAAATACTTTGTAAAAGTTAGAGATAGAACTTATTTTTTGGTTTTTATTTTTAAAAAAAGGTAATAAAAATTGATTTCCAAAATAAAAGTTAAAGCCAAAAAAAAAAAATCACCGTATAGCCAAAAAACCCCATTAAAAATGAAATAAATCAATTATTTTATATAGAACGATGTTTATAAACTGTAATATTTAAACAGCATTAAACTGTTGCACATGTGCTTTGCAGATTTTAACTATAAATGACTGAATACTAACACTTCAAACACATGATAAAGTCTTTGGAAAAGATAGCTATCTTTTTGAACCCAAACGCTTTTGTATGGGCGTAGAAAAAATTTAAGAGGTCAAAAAAAGTCACGTTACATTTTGTTTTAACAATGCTGACAAGCAGCCGTGATAGCGCCTATCAAAAGACAACCGGAGTTTTATAATAAAAAACTTTTTTCTATCCCCCCCCCCCATAAACATCTGTGATAAATAGAAAAACAAATTAATTTATGTATGATTGATTAAAGTTTGTTTTTGATCTGTTTTTTTTTTGCGATGAAAAAATAAATAAAAATTGTTCATATTAATTAAAAGTTTAAAATATTATTTTGTTATTACAAACTTTCTTGCCAGTCTAGCTGCGGACTGACAGAAAACTTCTGCAGCCCAGTGTCGGTCCACGGACCGGTGGTTGAAGAACACTGCTCTACATCATCACTACATGAACTACATAAAGCACATGGTTTGTGGAAATCAATCCATAAGATCCTCTTTCATCCAAATGAGATATCTTAATATCCAGTTCACAAACCAACAAGTTAAAGCTGCCTTTAGAAATAGTCAAAAACTCCTAAACAACAAATTTCTTGTCTACATTGATCTCAACTGCCCAGTTGTTTTAATAGGGTGAATTCAAAAACTAAGTCATAAATTTTATAACTTGCTTTTAAGCTTGCAAATCAAGTTTTATTTTGTAAGTGCTGAAAGAGAAAGAATTCAAAATTTCTATTGTAAATCCCTATCTCCAGACCAATAGGTTTCGAGCTTGTGGCTCACCTCAGTGGAGTGCTGGGAATCTAGAAACTAGATCTAAAATACTAACTCAAAAGTCAGTATTTGTTAAACACATTTCTATTAATTTGAAAGCATAAACTTTTCAGACACGTAAATGTCTTCAAATCCAGCCTTACAAAACAGATACCTATATGGGTCTGAATTCAGCTAAGTTTCACCATATAGTAATAGCCTTTGCAATATATAGCATTACAATATATATATATATATATAACATAAGTAATCATAAAATGATAATATATAAAGTTAAATAGGTCATCTAAAGTATCATGCTAACCTTAAGCAACAAATTCAGCATAATATTCAGAACTCCACCCAACACTAATAGGTTGATCAATAACTCCAAAGATTACATTGATCCAGCACTCACCCCACATGTGGTGTACTCCATTTCCTGCCCCCAGGCCGGATGCCACGCCACATATTATGGGGAAACGAAAGCCACAATTAACACCAGGTTGGCTCAACATCGGTACACCTTCAATAGAGCCCAAACGAACAGCAGTACATCTTCTGCATTTTTTGAACATACTAAACAATCAGGGCACAATTTCATACCCGCTAACCCCGTTATTTTATGCTCAGAACCAAACGACTACAGGAGAAAGATAAAAGAGGCATTCTACATTAACAGAGACATCCATGCAATCAACAGAAGAGACACATGCTTCGACATTTCGAAAAAATGGGCTACTTAACAGTAACTCATTTGAATATTCTCATTTACATATATCAAGTACATTTTCACTAAGGCTATGAGTATGAGGCACGGTTCCTCGAAAACGTTCAGCCAAATTTATTACTAACTATATTTTTTCTCTAATAATTTACAATTAAGTATTTTTCATTTTTACAAATAAGGAGAAATTAAAACCACAGCTATTATAGGAATTAAGACTAGAGGATGTGTGTCTTATTTATTATAATAGCATTACTGTTTATGAAATAAAATATTCTGCAATACATTAACAGCTAACATCTTTTATCTCACTGTGACACTGTAAGATAAATAACATGGATGTCAATACCATAAGATGTAACACATAGTAAGTTGAGAAATATCACAACACTTAACATAATATAGTGTGAGATTAGAGAAGTCATTATTAGTAAAAAAATAAAAATTAGACTATTTTCATAACAAAATGTAACTGAAATATTCCCTTTTTTTTTTTCCATCAGTGTTTAATTCAATAAAGGGTTCAAACAAAAAAAAAATCTAAATTTTAAAAAAGACATTGTAAACTTTACCATGTAAAGTATATAATGTTTGGATGCCATAAGTTTAAATATTCTGCATTTATTTGCCAATATATTTATTCAAATATTTCTGCCATCCTAAAAGCCTTATGTAAATATGCACAAACAATGAAACAGAAATTTTTTATGTTAAAACTTTCCAAATATGTTATTTTAAATAGAAAATTAACATAAATCTTTTTTTGTAAATCTTTTAAAATTACGTTTATGTGTTTTATATATTTATTTATTTTGCTTCTGTAAAATTCATACATAAAAAAATAAAACTTGTCTGTGAATAAATTAATTTGAAATATTTAAAATGATTGGTAGAGAATTTCCATATGTTCCTCTCTCAGTAATTTTTACTAATATCATGAAAGTTTTTACATTTACTTTGAATGTGGAAAAAAAAAAATGAAACAAAAACATTGAAAATTTATATCTGTAAACATAGTTTTTGTTTTGTATCTTTCTTTTTTTTACTTTGTTCAAACTTGTAATACATTGTTTCAATCTTATTTCTAACTTAAGTTCATAATTTGCCTTAATAATGCTTCACCTTATCAGTCAATTCTTATGTTTTATCAGTTAATAATTCCATTACATTATTTTTATTGTATTTTTGCATTTTGAGTTAATAGTTGATTGTTATATGTTTTTAGAATTAAACATCTATGTCTATTAAAAATTGTTTAATAACAAATTATTGTGTTTTTTTTTATATTATATTTAACAAATAGATATTTGATATCACTAAATTATTGAATTAATATGCCTATCTTGTTTATCTTCCTGCTTGATTATGTAATTTTTAACGGATGGCTAAGTTGGTTAGAGCGTTACCTTAAAATTCAATAAGGAAGAATCTAAGGACCCAGGTTCAAATCCCAAGCTAGTACTGTCACTGGTCAGGCTAGCAACACCTGAAGAAGAGGGGAGAAAAATACCTCTTGAAATGTTGTGCATATACTAACCTGTTTGCTGTGATATTACTAACAGTTAGTGCATATATTAACCTGTTTGCTGTGATATTACTAACAGTTAGTGCATATACTAACCTGTTTGCTGTGATATTACTAACAGTTAGTGCATATACTAACCTGTTTGCTGTGATATTACTAACAGTTGTTTGCTGTGATATTATTAACAATTGGTGCATACACTAACCTGTTTGATGTGCTATTACTAACAGTTGAATGCATTTGGAATATTTAAATAAAATTAAACTTTTCTAAAGACATTCAACACACATATTAGATGATGGAAATAGTCCAATATAAAAATACAACTAACTGTAAAAGTTTATATTTCTTTGTTTGTCTACATTAAGTTATAATGTAAATTTAGAGTTAAAATAAACGTACAACTAATTATTATTCTACTATAAATTAAGAAATTTATTATATTTAATAATTTACTAATATCAAAAAAATTATATTTAAGCTAAATATGTAATATGTAAAATTATGTTTAAGCTAAATATGTAAATGTTAATTTTTAATGCCACTTTGGTGACTACTTTACTTATGCCATCATTTTTGTAATAGAATTTATATATTACAAATAAGCTAATTTATCTTTTGTTTTTCAAATTTTAATAATTATTAATAATATTTTGTAGAAATTAAATGTTTGTATTCATTATATTTATCTTCACCCCATTTTATTTCATTATTAAATTTACAGGCATTATAGGTTATTAAACCTGTGATGTGTTTTATCACAATTTAATAGTTACTTATCAGAAAATATTGAAATTAAATATTTATCATGTTCCTATTTTTATTTCCTAAATTTGCATATGATTCAAGCTGTTAAAATCTTTCTTTGCATTTTCCTTCAAATTATATTTTAATAATTGCCTCACATAAAATTTGAATTAAGTTTATGTATTATAATGTAAACTGTTCATTCATGAATTATCAAATTGTCTAAATGTATTTTACTCTTTAAAATCTATTTTTATAAATATCTAATTTTAATTTTGTCAAAAGAACTGATTTCCGTTGTCAATCCACTGCAAGATGAAGGTCTCTTCAAGTTCAATCCATCTTCTCCAACCTTTAGCTTCTCTTCTCCACATCACCCTTGCACACTTTCTTATTTCATTCATCCATCTCACATGTGGTCTCTTTCTGGGTCTTTTACAATCTCTTGGAATCCAGTTTAAGATTTCACTTATTATCATCTCTTCTAGCAATATGTCCAGCCCAACTCCACTTGTCTTTTAATTTTTTTAATGAGGTCCGTAACATCTGTTTGTTCTCTTACCCATGTATTACATTTCAATTTCTTCTTGTTACTCCCAATATGCATTTCTCCATATATATTAGAAGATCATTTGCTTCCATTATATGTCTTAACTGAATTCCATAAATCTTACTAAATATTACAGTTAATTCATACAGAAGGGATAACAATCTATGACCTCATTATTTTCAACTAATTTTTTTTGTCATAAATATTCTTCATTTATTTTCCCTAGTAACACATTTTTGCATTCTCTTTTATCATCTGCCCCAATGCCAATGTTTAAGATGTTCTTTATTATTAATTCATCACCATCTCCATTTAAAAATATTACTTTTATTAATGGAATTAAGTTAATGGTTTCCAATAAATAATGCTACTACTATTTTTTTTCAATTATTTTTATTCTGCAAATTTTTTTTATTTATTTGCAAATATTAATCTTTACCTGTACATCAATTTCCTGAACTCTATCAATGGAACTATGAACAAGTAATTATTTACCTTCTGTATGTGGTGTTTGTAATTTGATTACAACATAGAGAGAAAGTGTTTAAAAAAACACGTTTTATATAATATATCTGACATATGTTGTACTACTGTTTATAGTTTCTATTATCTAAATTTTCCAATTAGGAAAGAAACAAAATATTCATGTTATTTTCTGTATCCAAAATGGACAAAATATTATGTAAATTTTTTAGGATGAGGCTTTTTTTAATTACTTTACTAAGATACCAATGGGATTTGATATATTCGAAAAAAGTCCACTGTAACTGCCAGTTGTAATTTTTTTATTAATATTGTAATTTTTTTGACTACATCAAAATTCCTAATTGAACCGAAAGAAACCCTCACTCACAATTTTTACATATTAGCAATAGATAAATATCCATAATGTTTTGAATATTATTATTTCATTAAAGTGTTATAAACGTTAAATTTAAGTTGACTAATTATTTGATATATATATATTCGAGTTAAATAACTTAAATGTGGTAATAATGATGTTCAAACAGGCAAAATTCTCTATGCAGTAGTGCTACCCTGTGCCAACCAGAGTAATAAATTGCTGTGCATAAAATCCCCATCTAGTGCCTACTCATCCAATATCCCAGACTAGTTTCTGGTTTGTGGCCTTTGTCAGTGAGGAGCCTTCGATAGTGAGGAACCTTGGATCTGAGAGCACTGTACCTAGATCTTAGGATCTAATGCAACCCTCCAGCAGCCAATTTTTGTCTCTACTTAACTACAAAATTTATGGATGAGTAGGTACTAGATGGGGATTTTATGCACAAGCCTTCTAGCATCCATTGATTATTCTGGTTGGCACAGGGTGGCACTACTGTATATGGAGAGTTTTGTCTGTTTAATAACAGTTATGTGCTAGCATAAGAGATGGTGATCATGTGATGTTTAGTGGTTTAAGAATGATGTTCATTAAATTATGTGAGAATATGTAAAGAAAAATCTCATGTGTGATACATCTAAATTTCTTGTTGTATTTTTATATTGGACTATTTCCATATCTAATATGTGAGTTGAATGTCTTTAGAAAAATTCAATTTTATTTAAATATTTCAAATACATTCAACTGTTAGTAATATCATAGCAAACAGGTTAGTATATGCACCAACTGTTAGCAATATCACAGCAAACAGGTTAGTATATGCACTAACTGTTAGTAATATAAACAGGTTAATATATGTGCAAGGTTTCGAGAGGTATTATTTCCCCCTCTTCTTCAGGTATTGCTGGCCTGACCAGTGATAGTACTAGCATGTAATTTGAACCTTTGTTCCTTAGATTCTTGATTAAAGGGCCCAGGTTTGAATCCCATGCTAGAGGGGATAATAATAAATTTCAAAACATTGTGATATACTAACCTGTTTATATTACTAACAGTTAGTGCATATACCACTCTGTTTGCTGTGATATTACTAACAGTTGGTGCATATACTAACTTGTTTGCTGTGATATTACTAAACAGTTGGTACATGTACTAACCTGTTTGCTGTGATATTACTAACAGTTGGTACACCTACTAACCTGTTTGCTGTGCTATTACTGACCCTTGAATGTATTTAGAATATTTAAATAAAATTGGATTTTTCTAAAGACTTTCAACACACATATTAGATGATGGAAATAGTCCAATATAAAAATACAACTAGAACACCATCATCACAAACCTTCGGGAAAATACATCTAAATTTATTGTTTAAAAGAATGTTTACAAATCCTATCATTATTATTATTATTGAGAATTAGTTGTTAAATATAACAGTGGGTAAAAATTAAATCTTTCCTTGCATGTACATTGAAGGTTGTTATTTTTCTAAGGATGGGTTATCTTTTTAAAATTTCTGGAATTATATTAATAATAGAATGCATTCTAAACATGGTATGGATACTTTTGCTTCAAAATATCTTGTAATGGAAACAACTTCTATTGAAGACAGTTAAAATAATATTGCAGTTATTATTCAAATAGATAATTTTTATGTATGTAATGTTTATAATTTTCTCAATCCAAAATTATGCTACTCTCTACTTCTAGATTTTATTTAATCTGTATTTGTAAGAGGGTCCAATTCTCATAATAGTCTATGGGATATGTAAATCAGGATCAAGCAGGTTTTCATCTTATAAAATGGATAAAGGTCATCAATATACACTTGTTTTATCATTCTAAGCATCAATAAACATTTTTTCAGACAGATTTGGAATAGAAACATGTTTAATTTTGATAAAAATATGTCTCTCCCTTATTGCTAATCTGCTGATGTAAGATCATTTTTCCCATAGTCAACATAAATCTGGTCTAACCATTCTTGAAATCTGCATTCCTATAGTTGAAATCTATTCTGTTTTAAGATGAAATTTAAGAAGTTCAACATGTGGTGATATATAGGATATCTTGAAAAAAAAAATTTATGAGTCAATTTCTTTTGATAGATAGATTTAACAAACTCTTAGTAACATCTGCCAAAGAAGCCATCCCTCATAAGTATCATAAACGATTCATTCCATAATGTAATAAAACTAACATTTTCTTTGTAGCCAGTTTTTTCTTTAAATCTGGAAATTGTTGACAAACTTATAAAATCACTAAATGATGCCAGAAAAGAAGAGTGGAAAAAGGCAATGAAGAAACAAAAATTTACATGATTTAATTATAAGGCATTGGCATTTTTACAAAAGTTTGGTAGATGTAAAAGTGTGTGTAAAAAAGTCACTATTGCCACTCCTAATCAAGTTGCTCAACTTATATTTCTGATACTTCTAAACTCAAGTTTAATAGAAAAAGGAAAACATCATCAGAATTGCAAGCATCTCTTTCATAATATTCCTATAATACCAATATGATAATATTTGTGAATGCTGGTGAAATTGAACTCATTCTATCAAGAAAATCCCCAGGAACAGATAGCATATTAAAACAAGCAAAACTCTCCATACAGTAGTGTGACTCAGTGCCAGCCAGAGTAATCACTGGATGCCAGGTTTGTGCATAAAATTCCCAATCTAGTGCCTACTCATCCAATATCCCTAGACTATTTTCTGGCTTGTGACCTTTGTCAGTGAGCAGCCTTGAATCTGAGAGAACTGCACCTAGATCTGGCTGGCACTTAGTGGCACTACTATATGGAGAGTTTTATCTGTTTTAATAACAGTTATGTTCAAGCATAAGAAATGGTGATCATGTGATAATTGATAGCATATTTATAGAGTTTCTAAAAAATTTAGGACTATAGCCAAAGTATGGTTGGGAAAATTATTTAGTAAGATTATTCATATAGAAAATATTCAAAAAATTTGCCACATAATTAAATCTATAGTCTGAAAACAAAACAAATCCAGGAATGATCCAAAAAATAATCATTCAGTATCATATTAACAAAAATTTTACCCAATACTTGAAGATTTCGTTTTCTATGAAGAATTCTGGTTTTAGGTAAGAAATAAGTTTAAACAACTTACATTAAAAAAGTTTTTTTTAAAATAAATTAAAACTTGGGATACCTTTATTGATCTAACCCCAGCTTATGATTCTGTTTAAAAAAATGATCTCAAAGTTTCTAAAATTCCTAATTATAATAATAACGTGAAATGCTGAAACCTTTGACAGATGTGCCTTAAAAATGCTTATTTGACAGCCAATCAGATGTAATAATGAATGCACATGGAACTCTCAATTCAAAACACAAGGCAGAGATTTTATGAAAAAAAAAACGGTTCCCACCTTCTTTTCTACTGAAATTTATATATAAATAAGCCAGACCCAAGCATTTTGAACTAAGAGTGTGAAGCTTTAAACACCTTCACATTTAATTCACTAAATATATATAAATAAACAACGTGAAATCTTTTGATTTATTATGAAGTAATTTTCAAATCTAATGAAATGATCATAACAAATGTAAATATATTAATTTAAAATTCCTAATTGTAGAATAATCATTAATTTACTTAATGCTAACCAAAGAAAAAAATTATATGACATTAAATGAATATGGCAGCAGATACCAAATGATACAGAATGAAAAGCCACAAGATTCAGTTCTCTTGTCTATTTTGTGACCTTTAAGATACAGAAGCAGAAAATACATTTCTGCTGGTGGTATTACTTTGATTTCTTGATAGAGATCATTTCCCGAAATAGAAAAGTCTTTCAATGAGGATATAAAAAAATGGAAATGTTTTTCAGAGTCTGATATTTTATTCCTTATCCAATGAAAACAGAATATTCAATTTTTCATGTGCACAGCAGAACATCATTTTATAATTTGATTAAAACCTTTTGCATAGGATCCTAAAGGATACTATTTAAGAGTAATGTTGTATTCCCTAGCTAACTTATTCATTACATTTATCTAATATCAGATCAAAATTAATTTCTATAAATTATTTACTTAGAAAACTGAATGGGACTGCTTGGGGTTGTGATGCAAGTATTTTACAGAAATCTTCCTTCGCATTAGAAATTTTCACTAGTAAATATTGGGCCCAAGTTTGAAGAAAAAATTTTCACACTAAACTTCTGGATACTTGGCTAAATATTACCATGAGAAATATTACTATTATAATCAAATCTATTCATTTGACATGTTTTTATATTCTTTTACATATTCAATCACCAGATATCAGAAGATAATTGCTTCATAGAAAATGTATAAGTCTAGATGTGATTACACCATATAAGACTTCACTCAAATTAAGATTCTGATTTTGGTTTTTCAAGTGAGAATCTACAATTGAAGAACTATGGGTGTAAAAATGGAATTCTTATACGATTTCAAATAATCGATTTTTTCAGATCTAACACTGAAACCATTTCAATTTAACCTTTTAGACATAACTGGAATTGCATCAGTAGATTCAGGACAACCATAGTTGTCATGCCCAACTGATTCATAAATGGAATTTGATAGCTTGATCTTTGTAAATATGAGCAAATGTAAACTATGGACTACATTATTAAAAACTATCATATTTATGGATACAGAAGCAAAATTGAAGAAATTAATGAAGATCCTAATGAATCTACCTTCTGGTTGGAATTTCTACAGCTTTTTTTATAACAACTTATTAATAATTAAGCTATCTAAGGCCATATAATATATAGGGTATATGAGCACAGACTTTCACATGACCCACCACTCTCCACACTATCTCATATCACTGATACACTTGAACACATATATGTTGAAAAGATAAATAATCACCAGTATATGTATTTCATGCTAAATTAGCAATCATCAGTTAGTTCAGATTACCATCTCTACACATATATGCTATAAGTGCTCAGATATATATTAAGATAACCAATCCTCATACTTTAATGGACAGGCTTCAATCCACTCCACACTCCAACTCTTCAACTGTCCATCCAATTAAAAATCTGATGATGAAATGCTCAAAGGCCACCCTGAGGCGGAGATTCTTGTCACACCCACATTGACCTAAGGTCAATCTCACCCTTATGTACAGGACATAATCCATTTAATACATATACAAGGGATGGGCAGACATCTCTACTTATGTAATAACTGAAACACACAGGCTTATTATATACCTATTAAACAAATAAATAAATTTACATTTGGTGAAGTGTGGATGCTAAAATGTATTTGCATTCCATTGATATTTATCATATTATGAATTTTGTCTTTAGAAAGTATGAATATGATATACTTCATTTATAAAAACAGCTCTCATGGTATGAATTCTTCCATATTTGAAATATAGATGTTTATTTTATTGTTATGGAGATTAATATTCTTTCTTAATATGCTGCTGAGATTATTTAATTTTTTTGTGGAGCATATATTTTTTTTTTGTTAAAAAAATGTTTTTTTTTCTCCCTTTTTATACATTATTTTTTATTTTATTAAATATTTCTTTTTAATGGTTAGGATTATTTTTGGGGGTAAAGAACTGAACTAAATATTATAAAACTAAAAATTGGTTGAGAAAATAAAAAAAAAATATTAAAGAGGGTAAAAAGAAAGGGAGGAGGGTGGAATAACAGAACGTATGTTGTTTCTTTTTTTTATTATTAATTTTAACAATATTTGTCAATATTTCTTAGCAATATATAAAATGAAATAATTTTATGTCCTTCAACATTTGAAATATGTATTTGAATTATTCAGACTTTGGAATTTATTGTTTGATTGACCTTGCTTTGAATGTCAAAGCAATCGAGTGAAATTCAATAGAAAAATTTACTTATATGATTAATTGAACATATCAAATTATATACTTAAAATACAAACTTAGGTAAATGTCACACATCTTTATTCTATTTTCACTTATCATTATGAACGTATATTTTTGCATACAAACACACACTCATAAACAGGCACAATTTCTTCATACTTAGATATATTTGAACAGTCATTAAATGTTTATATGTTATTGAATATTGAATAATGTTAAAAAAAATTACTTTGATGTATTGTCTCTTGGTGAACATTACCATTGAATACTTGATGTGATTCCTCTTTACAATTTTGTCTTGTAGGAGAGAGTTAAACTCAGTCGTGCTCTATCGATACTTTTGGCATCAAGAATGAATCAATGAAACCAATTTAAAATTGAATAAACACTATTCTTTGATCTTCTCTTAACAATTCTTTTGAGTAACGTCAATGTGCAATTTATTTACGTAGTTTCTTTATGGATTAAAGTAATTGTGAATTGTGGGTAGATATATATATTTTATTGTACATACTTTATCTTAAAAGATTATTAAATATTAATTTTATCTATTAAATAGTTATTGATAACTTCCTATTTCTTAGTAATGTTTATGATAATGATGTATATGTGTGGCAGCATAATGATTTTATTGGGAGCAAAGACGTTCCTGGCATATTTTATATTTGATCCTTTAATTAATAATAAACACTGTATTGTTAGATAATATAGCTTATTAAAGTTGTTAGATTAATGGTAAGTTTGTGATTTTATTAAAAAAAAAAAAAATTGTTAAACCAATCTTGAAACGATTTCTTTTATAGATCATCGTTATTTCAATTTATTAAAGTTTATTTTATTCATTTTAAAAAGTCTATTAACTACCTTTATACATCAAGTTTTACTCATCTAAATATTTTAAACATAGAGAGTTTAGCATAAGAGGCAGCAAATATTTTTGGACCTCATCTGAAAGTACGACAGCCATTTTTTGGTATGCTTGACAAATTTCCTGTCCCTCTATATGTGTCCAATATAATTTTAAAATGTATTATATGAAACTTAAGACTTATATAAAATATTAAATAATAACGTGAATGTTTTTAATAAAGTATTCCTAGTAAAAAAATATTACTGTATTTGGATATTATAAAACTATTTTTTAATAAAATTAGAAAAAAAATCCAGCAGAAACTGTTTTGTCCAAATAATTTCATTGACGAAACTAATTGTCAAACAGAAAAAAAGATAACCTATGTACTATGGAGTGAGCAAGAAATCTGCCCTGGAAATAAACTTTTTATGATTAGAGATATGACAGATGAATTATTTATTGACCCAGAATTTTCAGACACTTATTAAAGCCAATAAGCATTTTCATGATGAAATTTCTGAACAGATTTATCTTTTATTTAACATTCTGTAAATATATTGATTCTAATATAAATTTGGACAACATTCTTAAATTAGATAATTTAAAAAATACTAAAAATATCTCTCCATTTTCAGAATGGCGTTTGCTTGTTTTTTTTTTTCTTCAAAGAGCTATTGTTTACATATTTTGGCAAGCCACTTATAAACCTATAACGTTAGTCAAAGCATAAGTCATCCACTCACAATAAAATGATCTTAGCAATAGTACTAATCTTGAAAACAATATGATCTGTCAAATATTTCTGCCTCTATTAATAAAAAAACAATTGTCTAAAATCTCTTAACGATTATTGGCTTTAATTTAAAAAACAATTTATTATTAAGAATCATTAATTAATAATGGTAACATCATACATTACATTGTTTTAAAAAAATATGGGATTACAAATTTTAGGAAAAATTATTATAATCGGTTTTGTTAATCTTATTCAAACTAATATTTACTAAATATAACTGAAATACAGGCTTATTATACACCTGTATCAATATATGTAATATATAGGGTATATGAACACAGACTTTTACCCGACCGACCACTCTCTATTCTATCTCATAAAACTGATACACTTGAACACATATATGTCAAAAAGATAAATAATCACCAATATATGTATTTCATGCTCAACCAGCAATCATCAGTTGATCCAGATTATCATCTCTACATATATATATGCAATAAGTTCTCAGGTATATATTTAGATAGCCAATCTTCATATTTTAATGGACAGGCTTCAATCCATTCCACACTTCAACCATCCATCCAACTGAAAATCTGCTGATGGAATGCTCAAAGGCCACCCGGAGGCCGAGATTCTCATCATACCCATGTTGACGTAAAGTCTATCTGATCCCTCATGTACAGGACATAATCCATTTAATACATGTAAAGAAGGATGGGCAGACATCTCTACTATGTAATAACTGAAATACAGGCTTACTATATACCTGTATCAATATATGTAATATATAGGGTATATGAGCACAGACTTTCACACAACCCACCACTCTCCACTCTATCTCACAACACTAAGTGCTGGTTTAGCATGAAATACATATATTGGTGATTATTTATCTTTTCAACATATATGTGTTCAAGTGTCTTATTGTTATGAGATAGAATGGAGAGTGGTGGGTGGGTCGTGTGAAAGTCTGTGTTCATATACCCTATATATTACATAAATGGTAAATAATAAATTTTAGTAATTCAATTAAGAATATGTGTATTACTCTTCATATAAAGAAGTATTTCAGAACATCTTAGATTCCTCATTTTTATTTATGCTTAGTTTTATTTTTAATTTATTTGTACTAATCCTATATTACATCAATACATAATTTATTTAAGTTGAAAAAAAAAGAAATCAAAATCAAGTCAATAAAAATCTTGTAAATTTATACTTCCTAATTGTTAAATATCTATATCATTATGTATAATAAATATTTGAATTTCTACATAAATACAAATAAGACTTTATATTTTAAATATTTTCAACAGTGTTCAACATTCAATTTTTTATTAATTTTTATTTTTAAGTTTACATATTTAGAGGTGTATTTATTAAATTCTGAATTTTGACTTATCCATTTTTTTGCAATGTTAAGCTTAATATCTTTTTCGTTTTAAGTTTGAATGTAAACAATTATTATCATTAATGAAATATTTCATTTAGCTTTCTAATCAATTAAATAATCCTTTAATTTGATCAAAGTAAGGCAAAAATAACCTGGTAATGTGTTTTTAATGAAATGTCATGACTAAACTGGTAAAGGTAAAATACATAAAATAGTCAAATTGTACAACACTCAAAGGGTATGTGACATTGGAGTACCAAAAATGGTAGGATTTATCTGAGATTAGATACCTTTAGCTCTTAAAGGTATTATTCCACAAATGAAATAAACAATGCAAAGGTACTAATCTAGTATCCATTTAATAATTCTTCTTGCTATCATATAGAAGCAAGAGGTATAAATAGCAGTTAATAAACTAGGATTTGAAAGTAATAGCATTTATGAAATTCTTTCAAATAAAAGGTGACATAACAATTTAATCACATTTATTAATGCAGTCTGATCATTTAAGAATTTTGATAGCCTCCCTAATTATCATTTGATAATAAGTATTGCATCTAGATATAATTTTGATGGTGGCAAAATGTACAATAATAAACCCCACATGTAAAATGTAGAAAATGAATGCTGAAAATATTTACTATTGTTTAACTACCTGAGCATATTTACATCTTCTAGTATTGATGTGATGAGTATTCAATAAAGTAAAAAATCTTATAATATAAAAATGAGTGAAAAAAACCCTCAAAGACAACTTTTTGCTTCAAAAGGAATTAAATCTTTAGGATTAATCAAAATATTTCCAGTTTTTGATAAAAACTGTATCAATATCTACCTATCTATCTATTTTATAACCTACCCCCCCATTCACCATTAACCCTTTTATCCAATATTTGAGCGACTATTCAGCTGCCTCTCTAGTTGTCAATATATAGATATATACGTATGTCTTTCTACCTGTCTCTCTACATATATATATATATATTTACTTTCTATTTACATATCAGCCATTTATTTGTTCATCTTCCTGACTATATATCTATCCATTTATCTCTATATATAACTGAACTTTATCTACATTATCTGCTTGTCTCTTAATACACACACATATTATTTAAAAAAATAAATAATTGATTTATAATAGCATAATACCTCATAGCCACATTTGCCACCGTTTTTAAACAGAAAATTTTCATAAGGGGCTGCTATAACTTCTGGTGAAAACCAAATATAATTTGAAAGAAAGAACAAAAGCATTTCATACCCAAAAGCCATATTGTAAATTAATTCGCAATATTAGAACATTCTGCGAGATATAGTGTAATTTGCACGCGTTTAATGTTCTTTTTTTTTAAAAAAAATTTACATTGGTCTACGCCGAAAAAATATAATATAATGAATAGATTTAAATTACTTTTTTGTTATTCAATCGATAAGCTTTCGTACAAAATTAAAAGTAACAAATAAAATTGAAATCCTTTTTTTGTATTTGATTCAGCTTATTTTCTCTTAATCCCCCCCCCCCTTTTTTTTTCAACTCTTCTAATTACTGCTAAATATTTTAATTTATTATTTCGCGGAAGATGATCTTTTGAATTTATAGTTTTCTCTTTGCAACATTCTATAAAAGTTTTTTGTTTTCCGTTTTAAAACGGGTAAAGCACAATATACGTATTGCAACACACAGCAAGCTAGAGTAATCAATGGATGCCAATAGTTATAAACAAGCATAAGCAGTGGTGATCACGTGATGTTCATTGGTTTTCCGTTTTAATTGTGGACTTTATTAGGCCTTTTACAATTTCTTAGAATCTCCTTTTGTCGATCTGCTATCATCTTTTATGCCAGTTTTGTTTTAGTGCCTTTTTTTTTCAGTTATGGCAGTGAATCTAGTTTGTTTATTTATTTTCGGATTTCTTTTTTATTATTAATGTTGTTCTTAAAATATATCTTTCTATATTTTTTTTTACGTTGTTATTGCTGTTATGAAAATACTTAAATTTCAAATTCCTGAAAAACGTCTTTTTTTTTTTTTTAACAACAAATTATATTATTTTTTAATATTTATTTTTATCAAAAACACTTCTATTTTAATGTAATGATTAATTTCATTTATGATTTCTTCTATATTAATAATTTTATCAAAAATATTTATATTTGTTGCCTTTTCATTCTTTATTGACAGCTATTTTATTTTTTATTTCATTAAAGCCACTAGGCTTTCCTTGGAATTTTTAATACTTACCGTTAACCCTACATTTTTCACTTAATGGTGGCACTTGTAATATTTTCTTCTATAGTAATGCATTATTTGACTCCCCTCCCCCCAAGATAATAATACAGAATAGATTATTTAAAAAATTAAGATGACTTACGCAATTGTCATTTAATTTTATTTTGCTTAATTATTATTTTAATCCCAAAAATGTCTGTAAATCTATCTGTATGCAACTGAAGAGGGGAAATTTGTTTGTCCTGCACCGTTGATAATTGACAATTTAGCTATAATTTATCTCAATATTTATACCTAATTGAATATTGTAATGGTGTTTTAATGGTTGATGGTGTGTCAGCTGATTTCCAGGTTATTGTTGATGTTCGTTATGATAGAGAAATATATTCAACTGAGATTTATCAATTTTCCGTAAAACTGTCTCTTAAAAATCATTAAATTTTATATATGGGATAAGTTAAATTTACATTATTTAATACTATTACATATTTACAAAGTGTGTAATTATATATATATATAATACAAGAGAAACACTCTGACTAAGTAAGATGTAACTAGATGTGTGTGTATAAAGTAAGCACTACATAAATCTATAATAATATTTAATAGTAATAATTTGTGCACTATATAAATCTATGACCTTTTAATGGCACTCATTGATGAATATAAATTCAAGCTACTGATAAATTTGGATGTGACAATGATTGACTTTTTTCCCATTAAATATTGCCAGTTGTAGTTTATACAATTTTCTATAGAAATTAAATTAATGCTATTCAATATATGAACATGTGTGTGAGAGAGCATATGCATATATAATTCTCTTGTTTCAATATTTTTTGTGATGAATGTATGAAAATATTCATATTGCTGAGAATTATGTAATTGGGTAAATATTATATGCATATATAATGTCTGTCGTTGTGTGGTATATTCATCTTCATCATGATTAGATGTCATTTCATCCATCACATTTGTCTACTCATATGTGAACTTAAATCAAACTATAAATCCTGGAAAAAGGATAGATCAAGATATTTTTTATGTAAATATAAAAATTGGATAACTTTATATATATATATTACACATGTAGAGAGAAATACTTGTGCAATGAAATTAAAAAACCAAGATAAATATTATAAGGAAAAAACAGATTTCCAGAAAATAATTGAACTATTAAGGCAAAAAATGTGAATATTCATTGGCAAAGATTGGGTAAAAAAATGTATATATTGGATAACACCTAGAATAAATTTATTAAAATATGTTTTAATGCTAAAGCATTTTAAAAAGTAATAATTTTGCAGAAGTCTCCTATATTGGTTATTATCGAAAATATTGTTGAAAAATAAATTTCTGGCAAATAGTTAATATTAATGAAATATAAATTAAATATTCTGAAAGAAGAATCATGGGAGAACAAAAAAAGGAAAGAAATAAAAAAGAAAATGAATGAAGAAACAAAATAAAGGATGATAAAAGATACAATAAAGAAATATAAAGAATATAGCCTAGAAAAAGGTATTTAAAAGTAAATAAACACTGAAAAAAAATCAGCAATATATGAAAGTGAATAAACAAAATTAAAAAATGTGTTGGCCAGTGTTTTTCTCCGTTTAATTAAGGAGTGATAGATATTACCTTAGATTAATAATAGTGGATTCTCATAATATAGGATTATTAAAAATATCATAGAAAATAATCACATACCATAGAAATAGATTAATTTTTTATTTAATTGTTATAATCTAGCTATATTGTTAAAAAATCCTATTGTTAGATCGCATTCAGATTACTGAAATCAATATTCCTTTTGATACTTTTAATGACGATTCATCATCTTCACATCTGGCCCAATCATTTTTAATTAATTTAGTTATATTTCTGTTATTCCCTCATCAATAAATCTATTAAGATATATATAAATTAGTGCACCATGCATGTAATCAATTTCTGATAATCATTAATAGATAATTCATTCCCCAATTATTCATTTATTATATATATATTGTAATGGTATATAATATGCAGTTACATTATTTTAAAATTAAAATAAAAAGATCGTAAATAAAAATTGATTTATTCAAAAAAAAAAAAACTAAACTGAAAAACTAAAAATTAAAAGTTGTTTAACATATATATAGATCGCACAGATGGAAAACTTTAAAAACTATTTTAAAAATAAAAGTATTTGAAAGTATTTTTTTTAAAAAAAAAAAAAGTAAAGATGATATTTTTTAAAATAGAAGTAAATTATTTCTATCATGTTTAATCTTAGAAAATGGAAATGATTGTTCTTTTTAATTAAATGATTGTTTAAAGCAAACTAGCCCTTGGGCACTTAAAATAATTAAAAAGATCAGATAAGAGAATAAAAAGAATTAGCTTGACCAATGGAAGCACCAAACCACAGTACGGACCAAAAGGAGACTCTAGGATTAGTGACATCTTTCTTGTTGAATCTGAAAATTTGCTGATAAGAGGCTAATAAAAATATAAAAGGCAAAAATTGTTGTTGTCTGGAATGCTGACTATTAAGCTATATATGAACGGTAGCTATATTGCAGATTTCACGATGTAGGAGTCTGCAATAGATTTAATTTTTTAACAACCAGCTGAGACCTCCCTATGACAGTTATGGACCAAAAGGAATGGAAAGTAGCAGCTTCATTTTTTTTAAAAAAGGACAAACAATCTACTAAGTGATCATGAAGATGGACCTCTAAATCTGCAGAATCTGGAAAGTATAAACTCTTTTTGCTTATCTAATAGGAACTTTTTCTAAATTTGCAATAAGTAATTGAAAATAAGAACTCTCATCTGACCTAAAGAATTCAAAATCAGTTATTAATATTTTTTCTGCATATGTTTAATTAATCATTTCCATTACTTTTTTTTTTCTTGTTGTTTTTGTTATGTGTTAATTAAATTATTTCACTATATTTAAATTTAAGTTGGGTGTGAGATGGCTATATAGATTCATTAAGTTTGTTAGTTTAAGGGAGGGTTAATCTTGGGTTATTTGTTTCACGGTTAAATTGGATTAATGTATTGGATATATTGGTGTAAGTAGTAAATGTAGTATGAAGATCCAATACATGCAGGATCATGTATATGCTGCACTTGGGCAAAATAAATCCCATTTCTTAATGACCATCGGAAGCAGACATATTCCCTGCTCCTTGGATCACCCCTTTAGCCTATGGAATGGGATGGTAAGATGGAAAAAAGGGCCGCAATCCCTTCATATGGAGTTTTCTTTTTTTATTGTTCTTCTTGGTCAGACAGATGTAACATTCTTGTAGTGGATGAGAGACAATTTCTTCTCTATAACCATGCTGTTCAGATGTGCATTCCTGACAGTATGGTATTGTGCTGTCGTATTCATGCTGCATTAAATACACCGATATATCAGAGAGATTAGCATTGGTTTTACTGCAAACTTTTAGCCTAGGGTTAAATAAGGGCTATAGGATATTTTCTTTTTCGAATGAATCCGTATAGTTTATCTATACTCAGCATTATAAAACAAACTCTTATTAAAATCCATCTGTGCGGAATTTCCAAATAATAATTTAAAATTAATAATATCTAAATTTATTCCTCAATTTTAAATATTTATATATGCATCAATAAATCTTTTGTGTGTGTTAATTCTGGCAGTAGCTTATTTATTTTATGGAAATCTTTTTTTATTAAAATATTTCTTTTAAGCAAGTTTTATATTAAATCTCTGCATCTCCATGAGCTAGTGGCATGGGCTGACGGTCATAATAAAATAAAAATTGTATCTTTAACAGCACATATCTGCCTACTATGTAAATTTTCTAGGTTCAAATAGCCTGGTAGCGCTCTATACAGCAGATACGGTAAGACTCTTCATTCATCCCAACCATTATAATATATATATATATAATTAGAAGGACTTGAACTCAGACTTTTGAGCTCCCACAGCCATCTACTTCATACACATAACCACATATGTGTGAAAAGGATAAATGATCTCCAATATATGTATTTCAAATCAAACCAGCACTTGTCATTTGGCCCAGATCACCATCTCCTATAAATATATACAATCAGTGCTCAGTTTATATTAAGATAGCAAATATTTAAACATTAATGGACAAGCTTCAATCTTCTCTACTTTCAACTCCTCAGCCATCCATATCATTGAAAATCCAAGGATGAAATATTCAAAGCCCTTGTTGATGCCAATATTATTGTCATACCAATGTTGACTTTAAGTCATTCTGATACCTCAATATAGGACCTTAATATGTCCATTTAAATATACAGAAGAGGGATGGGCAGAATACAGGCTGAATATGTAATATTTCAATGCATGTATGTATATTATTTATACTAAACTTAATGTAATTAAAAGAACTTGAACTCAGACTTTCAAGTTCCCCATAGCCATCATATACACCAACACACATGACTCCATACATGCAAAACAGATAAATGATCACCAATATAAGTATTTCATGCTGAACCAACATTCATCAGTTGCTCCAGATCATCATCTCCCTCACATATATACAATCAGTGTTCAGTTTATATTAACATAGAAAATCTTCAAACATTAATGGACAAGCTTCAATCTTCTTCACTCTCTAATTCATCATCCATTCACATCATTGAAAATCTGGGATGAAATATTCAAAGCCCTTGCTGATGCCAGTATTATTGTTTCAACCTTAGATTTTCAATGATATGGATGGCCAAAAAGTTGGAGGATGGAGAATATTGAAGCTTGTCCATTAATGTTTGAAGATTTGCTATTATAATATAAATGGAGCACTAATCATATATATATATATATGTGTGTGTGTGTGTGTGTGTGTGGCAGATGGTGACCTTAACCAATTGATGAGTACTGGTTCAGCAAAAAATACATATATTGGAGATAAATTTATATTTTTCATATATATGTGGGCATGTGTATCAGTTGTATAGGATAGAATGCATGGCCGTGGAGAGCTTGAAAGTCTGAATTCAAATCCTTCTAATTACATTAAGTTTAGTATAGATAATATACATGTATTTAAATATTATATATGGAAATCTTGAATATATAGAGATATCCATTTAATCAGATTAATTAGAAAGCACTTAATCTAGAACAAGTGCACCATGAAATAGTAAAAAGTACACTGACAGGCTGATGCATCCAAAAGGAGGAGGACATTTTGGATGCATCTCTCTGTCAGTTAACTTTGATTTTTGGTCTGGGGCAATTGTTCTAGGTTAAGCATTTTCTAATTAAGCTGGTTTAGGTGGATAACACCACACATTTCTATCTAAACATTCATTAAAAATATTGTATTATATATATAATTAGTGTGTGCATCAACCTCTTAAAATTAAAACATCAAATATGTAATAATATCGATATAGAGTTAATGAGATATACCTCCTATCATGTTAAGACTTATATTTAAGACTTATATTTAGTCAAAAATTTAACATTATCATTGTTTAACATTTTTTAGAAAGTGATTGCTGTAAAAGATCACTACAATATATGTAAAGATGATTCGTGATTTAAAACAAGTAGCAATATGTATTCACATTCCTTTATTCTGAACTCACTATGAAGAAATATCATGATTTAACAAAAACTAAAATGTAATTAACAGTATAATAATCATAATATTTGATCTATGAATTGAATAATTATAAGAATGTATAAAATATCCAAAAAATTCTGCTTTGTGTAAAAATTTTGTCAATGCTCTGAAAATTTAACATGGATAATATAACAAAAAATATCATTTTAGGAAATTCATGTGGTGCTAGTTTACTTTCTGTTGATCAATACATTGTTTTCAAAGGTTGTGAAAAGCAATTTGCTCTTCTATAATCTGTCAAACTTATAAATGTATGGTGATTAAAAAAAGAGATTTATGGTGATGTAATACATGGCAGAACCATCAGATAATGATCAGAAAAATAAAATATAGACTGATTTATCAGATAAACTGAATTTATTCCCAATGTTACAATTTAAAAATCATTATATTGGATTTTAAGAGAACTTACTATTGTACACAAAATGGCTGAAGACAATAAATCTATATATGAAAGAAAAATGGGGAATTTTTTCAAGTGGTTGAAATCATTAGATGTTATAAGGGAATAGATATTTCATTGGTAAATTGGATAGACAGCATAGAAATACATGTGTTAAATAACGATGTTGAAGTACAAGGTATCCTAAATTGAGGAAACAAATCTTTCAATTATTTGAAATCTATTTTGTTAAAAAAGTGTACATTTACATTGGATGAGACTATATGGTGATTGCATGGTTTTAAGACAAATAATATCATGAAATTTTTATTTAAAAAATGCGGAAGATATTGTTAATTCAGAAGGCAAATTTTTAACATACATCAATGAAAGACTTACTGCATATAATCAAAAATTATTATGTTCAATTCAGAAATAATTCAGAGAGTCAGACGAATTTGTTTATTATATGTGTGGGAATATTTATCCAGACAAAAAATATCCCATCTATATTAATACCATCAAAGGAACATGTATGACTTTAAGATTTGATAATTTAAAACACTGATTAAAAATAACAATATCAGGCTGAATACATTCATTGTGAAGAAAATTTTCTGAGAATGTAGTAATTTGGTTTGTTAATTTCAATTAGGATTTTTTATCATTTACGTTTATCATATACCGATTTTTTTAAATTAAAAGTTGGACCAAGTTTTTATGTCCGCTTCAGTTATTACTCTTACTAATAATATGACTTTATTTTATTGAGACAAAAGTATAACTTAGAAATTATTAACTATTTAAACAAATATCTAATCTATCATGGATTTCTTACAAGGGTTGTGTTTGTTCTAGTAGAAATTTTGATGTCATTCTTCACTTTCTAGTCATGTTTATATAAAAAAAAAAAATTAAATTGTTTGCTTGATTGCAACTACATAAAATTACAGAAGTTTTAATAATTGATTATCTACCTATAAATTCATCATTTATCAATAGTTATATTAGTTATATAATAAACTTGAGCTAAGTTTATTCATCAGTTTTTGCTTATTTGTTAAGATGTAAGTGGTATTGTGGTGAAGATAGAAAGTATATATTTGCCTTGATTGTAACAGCTGGTCATTTGGGACCGACTACATCACTGTTATGAAAAGATGCTTGAAGAATATTATTATAATAGAAACTGAATTCTTAATATATTAATTGTTGATATTATTAACTCTGATGTTATTACTAAACATTATTCTATAACATAGTAAATAATTAAATTAACAACTCTTCCAAATGTAAATATTCAATATGTACATAAATATTACACAGAATAAAATATTTAAAAATTAAAAATAAATACTAATTCACCAAGTGCTTTCAGTACTGTATACCAGATTCATAGTGACTAATTTAAACTGAATGATTAATATTTCAGAGCATGCTCAATGGGACACTCATATTATGTTGCTTAATGACATCATTAGAACTTAGTAATAAACCAAGCCTCTTTCAATTTCCTCTTCCTACCATTTGGCTCATTGCAAATAACACTAATCATGTGAAGAAAACATTCATGTCCACTAATTTCCTCATGATTAAAAAATACTGATTTAACCCGATATTCCATTTTAGATTTCCTATATTGATAAATATGTTGCCGCAACCTTGTTGATAAATTAACTCTCATTTCCCCATAATAAACAGCATCATTACCAGACTCACAACAAATAATTAAATATGCATCTCCATATTTATCATCACCATCTGCACTATCCTTTGAATTATCTATCAACCTATTTAAACATAAAGGTAATCTAAGACCAACATTATAATCCTTACCAATTATTTCCTTCAATTTCATATTTATAGACGCCATATGTACTAAAGAAATCCATTGTTTATCTGTTATTTCCTTTACATCCATATTTTGTTTAAACCTGACTTTATTATAAAATAAGTTCAATTGTCCATACAACAAACTTTTATTGTAGCTCACGATTATTAAATCATTAATATAATTCTTCAATGTTTCTTTTCTTATCTGCTTCACATTCACACAAATATACATTACAATTCAAAAAACATTTAAATCCAGCTAATTTATTATTTAAAGATATCCATGACAATGGATGTATAAAACCCCTTACATTTAATGGTTTAATAATCATTTTATACACAAACTCTTTATGACCCCTACATATATTTACATCTAAATAATTCAAAGACATATTCTCAAATTCCATAGTCCATACTAAACTTGAATTATTATTCAAATTAATGAAAATACCTTCAATCAATTTCCTTGGTCCATACACAAACACATCATCCACATTCAATGGTGATAATAATTTACAAACCAGAACAGCACTTCCTATTGATAGTATAATGAAATTATTAACTTTCTGCATAGAAACAACCTACTTTCAATATAACACAGAATTCTTTTAACAAAATCAAAGAATGGCTACGGGATCACCATTGTTTCTCCTTATTAACAATATTTACATGGAAAAACTTGAACCTTAGCCATAAAAACTACTTCATATGTACCTACAGTTGTCACCTCTCTCTTTTTTTAAATAGTTTGATAAAAATATGAAAAATAGTTAGCATTTACATTCAACTTCATTTGTATTTTATCCCAATACAAAAAAACAAGAAAACCTATCTCATCTTCTTTCAAAATAACAATACTACAATCCCAAATTATTCATTATTTTCTTTCATAAAATACAATGCTATATGATGTAATAACTGTTGAAATTAAGATAGCAATATGATGCATAGGCATGAAGAAATAGCTAGAGTAAAGACTTGATAGTATAAAATATATTGGATAATCTACATGGACACAATGTAAACGAAGAGACATGACTTTTCTGTCTGATAACCTCAAATATAATAATAATATCCAGGCTATTTATTCAGCACTCACTCAAACATTTTAAAATACAAAATATCAAAAAAAACCCCACTGTCCATGGAAAATATATACAAGACACAGGGCTACATTATCAGGACTTGCATAAACTGCTAAGATAACAATATAGGTTACTTTCCTATTTTCTCCATAGATCCTACATACAAGCATCCAAAGGCTTCTTTACATATTCCCAAAGTCACTATTGATTAAAACTTCACAATAGATTTAACAATCTACATCGCAAAAATAACTAGCATTACTCCAAATAACAAACAAAATTCGCATATGACTTTAACAATCTAAAACTACTACAAGAAAGGTTTTATTCACTTTTAAAACTTAGCAATAAAAAAAATACAAATGATTTTGTTTTAAGATATTAAAATCAATATTCAAAATATTTCCAAAAGTAGGGTTCATCCATTAAAGAATCATATAAAAATTATGAGTATCAATAAATTATATTACATTGGTAATATAAAAGAAAATGTATGCATATTTTTCCAAAAAATCATGGCTTATACTTTAGAATAATCAAGTTTTATGTGAAATTAATACACACACACACACACATGTTCCTCCATTCATATGACAAAGCAATATCATAAAAATATTCCAAGCAATTCTAGAAAATAATAAAATATACATCATATGAAAATTAATAAATTTTATAAGATTTACCTAGTGACCCTACACTTGTCAGTCGCTATTATAGACATCTTCTGGTCCAATATTTAACATAAGAAAACATATTAATTAATAATAACAGTCATTCAGCATAACACTATCATACCTTTAAAATGTTTATGAAAACTTTACAACATATTAAAATATTCTTTAAAATATTAATTTTGTTAGAATAAATAAAAATATTTAAAGTGTAATCTTTCCTACTCTAACACTAAAAAACTTAATACTACAATTAGTATGTAAAATGATAATAAAACTATAGTTATTAAACTCCAACTCTTTCTTCTCTTCATAAAGTTCAATTTTAAAAAAGTTTCTTCCTTTCAATATTTCCATAGAAGTCCCCCCATTGCTGTTGCTAAGTAACCACTACCATCTGAAAGTTTTAAACACAGAGCTCTTTTTTTCTACTCAGCTCGCAGTTGTTCACAAGTAAAAAAAAAATTGTCAACTTTTGAAATCCAAAAATATTTGAAAATTGACTATTCATTCTGTTCTGAAAGTCTATAAAATGCAGGCTATTGTCTGTAGCTTCCAGGATAATATCTATTGAGGTGATATCACTTGAAAAAGGTTTCAAAAGTAATCTCCGGAGTTTTTCCCATTCACTTGGATCCTATTGCCTTTAGATGCATCATTTTCAGCTATTATAAGTCGTATGTTTGTTTATGGAAAATTCACATTTTTTTATATTTCATTCAAAATATTATTTTATAGTAATAAAAATTTTAAGTCATTTATAATGGTATATTTTTAATCTTATTCTTTTAATTATCCATTTATTTCTTTTTTTCTGAAGAATAATTTAAAAAAAAAAAAGTTTTATATTATACCAATAATTTATGTATCTTTTAACAACAATTTGTCATAATAATTATACCCGTAATAATGTCAGTTTTTATTTTTGATTATTTCTTTAAAAAAATTGTAATAACTTTCAAGTCAATATTTTAAAAGATTCACTGCAACTTTTTTAAAAAACTACACAGTACTAATGTAAGCATAAATGATATCTTTTTCTTATAGGTTCAATATTAAATTCATTTCTCAATTTTCTAAGAAATTTTTTAAGTTTTCAGATAATTCTGTGTCATCCAAATAAAGACTTTAAGATTTTTAAAATATAATGCATAAACATGCCAGTTCTTTGAAACATATTTCTACACAACACTCTTGCAAATATCCAAAGTATTAAAAATAAATAATTATACAAATTCTTCCATAATACATTTAAAACTATACTTTCCTTTATCAGCTGCATTTTTGTCATTAATTATTTTAAGCACATTATCTCTGGTACTAAATCCATAGTTTTACCATGAAGTTGGCTTAAGCTTCAATAAAAATAACTAGTAGAGAATTTATTAATTTAGGAATGCATTATTACTTTGACTTAATAAATTGATAAACCTTCAAAAACTTTTCTTTATAAATAATACTATTAAGAAGTAGACTAAGTAATACTCTGATGTTGATTTATGATAATAATAATAATATTGATAGTGAGATAATAAGTTAACAAGTTAATAAGAAGTAAGTGAGCAAGTAAGTATACCAAAAATGAAAGCATCTACTTTTATATCAGATCTAACCTACAATCTGACTGATTATTTAATCTTCAACTTATGATCTAATTTACATACTTGTCAAGTTTAGGTTATTAACATTTAGAAATAAAATTTATGACTCGTACTATAATATTAAACATGATTACAATATTTAATTCTAAATTAATTTTATATTATACTCAAACAAATTAAACACTTTAAAATAACATTTTCTTAAATAGTACATCGTCAATTTATCTAATATTTAATTTTAATGTATCTGTTTTTAAAATTTAACTTTACTAACTACACTTATTTTAAAGATAACTAATTAAATAATTTTTCTAACATTTATTTTTATGATACACAAATGTTTCAATTTTAAAACAATTCTGAAAGTAATTTTGAAACTTTCTTTAGAAATCTTGCAAGCACAAAATATGTGTATTTTCTGGTCACATGGCTTAAAAACCAGACATAATATATCAATTTTTCATATTCACTGTCTGAAAACAGAATTATCTTAAACATTTAATTACAACATATATTATAAAAAATAAAATATAATAATAATACACTTTGAAATAATAAATTGTGAAATTATTTTAAACAGTAATAAATTAAATACATTTGTCTACCACAAAATATTCTACTTTTAATAAATAATTTATAATATAAATATTAAATCTAATTTTTATTTAAAATACATTAGCTTATTTAATTTTAAGCTATTATTTTAAAAATTAACTTTTAGCACTTTGTTTAATAGTACTTTTACTATATTATTTCACTATGGCCAATTTTCCAAACCATACAGAATCATAATATTTAGCTTTTACTTTCTAATTTTAGCATTTAAACATAGCTTTTACTCATTTATAAGTCTCAATTTTACTTTAACAAAGTTTTAAAAATCTTATCAACATTATATAGCCTTTATACTATTTAAGTTTTCTCTTAATTTAAAATTTTTAAAAAATTGACTTAGTAAACCTTTTTGGGACCTAGTAAAAAGTGTACATATATATATGTTTAATAAAATTTTAAAAAATGTGTAGTACAAATAAGAAATTTATTGCTTTTATTGATATGACTAACACATTTGATCCAATTAAAATAATAGTTGGACAGTTAGAATTTAGTTGGATCAGCCAATAGTTAATCATATTATTCTTTTACATAATATAATAAACCTTTATTTTATAACGTCTTGCGTGCGATTATTATTACGATAGAATGACAGCCTGTTAAGCTAAATTGCGCGGACGCTGTGAGAATGTTGTTAATAAATGAATACCTTCGAACAACCACATGATATAGTATTTATATAAGAGTAAAAGGAATCCTTTTACTCTTATCCTTTTACTCTTATATAAATACTATATCATGTGGTTGTTCGAAGGTATTCATTTCCTTTTACTCTTATATAAATACTATATCATGTGGTTGTTCGAAGGTATTCATTTATTAACAACATTCTCACAGCGTCTGCGCAATTTAGCTTAACAGGCTGTCATTCTATCGTAATAATATAATAAAAGAAAATTTATGACTAGAGAAGAAAAATTTAAAATATTTGATATAAAAAATTGTTATTGAAGAAAAATGTCCATTAATTCCATCCTTGTATCTGATTTTATGGTAGTGGTTTTTGGATCTATTTATAGGTGACTTATAAAGTAGGAAACCATATGTAAATAGGTTTATTAATGGAATTTTTAAATTCTATAAATAAAAAGCAAAAATGAGAACTTTTGTCTTTTTGGCTTCTACATTTACAATATAATGATTGCAGCATTCTTGCCGATTAAAAAAAAAACTTACAAAATGTAGTTAATATTTTGAATGCTATGTATAAAGAAAGACTTTGATTCAATGATATATGTACTATAACTAAATTTATATAGGGCTGTTATTTTATATAAATTATTGTATTTAAGTAAAAGTTGCATTTGTAAAATGATATAAAAGCATTAAAAATAGTTTATTTAAAAATGTTTAAAATTCTAAAAAAATTATGATTGTATGATCATAAGAACAGTAATATAATTTTCAGTTTGCATGATGTGGGAATCTACTAAAAATAAAATCTCATCTTTATTGGATTACGTATGTAAAACAAATGAATTATAATAGATTTCATCAAAAAAAGTAACTTCACTATGGTTATAATGAGAAAAACAGAACATTATAGTGATTATCTTAATGATGCTCTAAATAAGTACAATTTTTGTTTGTGTTCACTAGAGAGATGTGTCTGAAGATAGAATAACATTGGAAAACTGTAATTAAACAAGTTACTGAAGTCTTTCAGAAAAAATACTTTTCTATAGAATAGCTAACATACAGGCTATATATATATACCTGTACAAACAATGTAATATATAGGGTATTTTGACTCAGACTCTCACACAACTCTCCACACTATCTCATACAACTGATACACTTGACCACATATATGTCCAAAAGATTAATAATCACCAATATAGGTATTTCGTGCTAAACCAGCACTCATCAGTTGGTCCACCTTATCATCTCTACACATATATACTATAAGTGCTCAGATTTATATTAAGATAGCCAATATTGATACTTTAAAGGGCAGGGTTCAATCCACTCCACCCTCCAATTCTTCAGCCATCCATCCTATTGGAAATCTGATGATGGAACGCTCAAATCCCATACTGATTCTGACATTCTCTTTTTTATAGAATGTAATATGCTGTAAAATATTTTAAATAACTAAATACAAAACATGAAAATGATAAATAGGCATGAATGTCATTGTAGTTATATACAGATTTATACCATCATTGCAAACAAATTTTGACTACGTTTTCATTTTTGAAATTATCACGGATATAATTGTTTGCTGCTGCTGTTGTCATTTATTTTATTCTAAAACAAATTTATTAGTGCAAAACAATTGATACATGATTATATTGAATACATTATATCTTTTAATAAATAGTAAATTGATCATCTAGTCCTTAGACTAAGGCTATTTTCCCTATGATTATATATACAAATCCATTTGATCTAGTCTATTCCATGTAGTGTATCAAAAGATTTCTAAAATAAAATTCTTCAATGAAAAGCAATCAGAACAAATCTATCCTGAATTCATAATATCTATGAGTAAAATGTAAATTTATCATTTAGTTTTGAACAAAGACCACTTTCCTATGAAGATGCATACAAGACCATTTGATCTAGACTATTGAGGTGGTATATTAAAAAGCTTCCATGTCTCCTCATAAAGGAATTTTGTGGCCAAGGTTTTGTCTCTTTTATTCTCCTAATCGCATTGAGGAAGAGATGATCTTCTTCTGGTTGGGGTAAGGTATATAATTTGCCACACCTGACAAGCCAGATTGAGTAGATAAGAAAAACAGATAACCTTATAATAGGAATGTCTCTGCCATGAATGCACTCTTTGAGATCCATGATTAGATAATAGTCTATTGATAATAGTCTATAACTGAATAATTATATATGAGGCTTTTAGCATTTCCAAGCCCAAAGCATGACTTAATAACATGTTCAAATGTTTCATCATATCTCTGGCAATTTGAACATATTGGATCCACTTTGGTGATCAGCCTTCTATATCTGAGAAACCATAGCATTTAAATTGATCTTGACAATAAAGTCCAAGTATTTTGGCTCGAGGGCCCAGAACTTAAACAAAGTAATTATTTTTTTGTTTGACAAGCAGAGTTGTGGCTTAATAGGGAATAAATCCATGCTTATGATGCAATATGCATCCCACATTTTAATTTTTCCTTGGAAAGATGATTCTGTAGTCTTATTTTGTCGTATTAGAGTGCTTATTAGTTGGTCAAGCCAACATATTTTCTGAGGTGGAGGCCGATCAGTTGGCTGAATTATTTCTGTAATCTGACCATAGCTATATTTTTGGATCAGGTTATATATCAGAGTGTGAGATTTTTGGTGTAAAATGGCTGGAATGGAATGAAGCGACATACCATTTAACTTCTTTGGTTTTTGCATGTTACTAATACTTATGGCAATGGTATGGCCCTTCCAGAAGAGCCTTGAGTATATTTTATTGATTTGTTTAATAAATGTTTTGGTTACAGTCATAACTGGAAGGAAATATGAAATCTTACTAAATATTTTCATATTCAGTAGGGCCACCTTCCCCTGAAGGGAAAGGTAGACCCCAGTAAGTGTCTGAGTAACCTTATCCGCCGAATTCAGGATCTTGACTCAAATTTCCTTGGACATTGTGGCCTGAGATTTACAGATTGAAAAGCCCAGAAACCTCTGAGGTTCTGCCTTAAATCTTGAGTTAACTTTCTTTCCAGAGAGTATAACCCAGGTAGATGATTTAACTCGGCTTATTTTTAATTCTGTTACACTAGTGAACTTATCTAACACAGTATAGACTGTTGAGATGCTTTTCTGAAGGGAGAACAACCAACACATCATCCATATAAGCTATTGTGTGGATAGTTCTTTTTAATCTGAGATATAAATGCCAGGGAGTGTAACCTCTATTTCCTTTAAGAGAGGATTGATGTAGCATGCAAATAGTAGGGCAATGAGAGGAGAACCTTGTGGAATAGAAATATTTGGTACAAAACTATCTGTGTATGATCCATTGAGAGATATATGGATCTCTCTATTGTGTAAAAAGTTATCAAGAATATAAATTATTTCAGAGGGGATGTCAAGGGCCTTTAGCATATTTAGGAAAGTGTTGATGTTAACCGAGTCGAATGCCTCGGATATATCCAACTGGACAGCAATTGGTTTGGACTTCCTGTTAGTTCTAATGCAGTCCAATAGAATTTTTGCTTCTCCAATTGCTGTAAGTGCTGATGACCCTTTTTTGGCATATTGAGATGGTACAATGTGGCTTAAAATTTTTGATTGAATCTTGTCTTTGACAACACCTTCTATGATCTTAATAAGAAGGGGCGACATTGAGATTGGTCTGATATTATTAATATCAGTTGAATTGTGGTCTTTCTTTATGAAAGGCACCAAGGCAACTGGGTATAGGTTTTTAATAGTTCTTTGCTGCTTTGCTAGATAATTTATCATTCCCATAATTATAGAAACAGAAAAATTGCTGATGGGAGATGAGAAATTTGGGAATGCCATGCATCCCAGGGTGTACATTGTCAGGAAGTGACAACAGTTTGTTTCTGATGTCAGACTCTGTAATGCCATGACCACCCTGAGTAGGTTGTAGCATGGATTCACGAGCCTCAGATAGGTTGTTTTTTTGAAGCTTCTTTTGAAAGTGAAACTTTATTTTTTCCATCATATGTTGCCCAGTCACAATGGTGCCATCATGCTTGAACATTGTGGGAGTGTTTGGGTTCTTTGATGCTCCCATGTGCCCATCTTATGTATCTCCTAGTCCAGCATTGCTGAGCAGCCAGATATATTTTGGCTCTTTTGGTAGAGATGTATTCAGCAAGAGCCTGCTGCTTCACTGTATTTGCATTTGAGGCTCATTATGCTATCAATTGAGTCAGCTTCTGCCGAGCACTCTTTTAGCTTCCTATTAATTTCCTCTAGCTCTCTAAGCAATGTGGATGGGCCCTTTATTCTGTGAGAATACTGTACTATTAATGTCTTCAGTATCTCTACAAAGGCAAACCATGCTTCCTCTGGTGGTTGTGAGAGGATGTCTATCTTATGGAATAGAATATAGGTTTCTGATGGAATAGCTTAGGCTGACTGCTAATATGCTATTGTCAGCATAGATTATATAAAAATTACTGGCAGGTTTCTTACCATTAATAATGATTCCAACCCCACCAGCTGCCACATAATTTGTAGTAAGTTGAGTGTAACCCAACTAGGTAAGTTCATCAAGTATAAATTGACTTGAACCTAAATGGTATTTTGTCTCCCCCATAAACAAAATATGAGGAGAGATAATCTGAAACCAAAATTTGAGGTCATGAATTCATGCCTTGGAGTTGATGCCTCTGACATTCAACCCCACTATTTTGCATTCTATATTAGACACTAGAATGTTGACTGCTGTTGTCTACCATGAGCATATTGATAGATTGAGAGTTTATTGATACATCTGGGATAGACCATGAATCATGAGGTGTTTCTGTGATAAATTCTTGCAGTGATAGAACTGAGTCTCTCAACTCTTGGTCTCCAGGGTCTATCTGTATTTTTTATCTCAGAGGGCGAGAACTTTCTTTTTTTGTCAACAGCTCTCACTGAGATAGCCGTCAGACATTTGATGTGAACCAGCACCGTGACAGTCATTGGTGAGTTCAACTTTTCTATTTTCCTCATCTGAGCTGGACTTTCCCCTTGTGTGTGTTTTTCTTTTGTTGCTTATAACAGTAGAACCATTGAAGTCCATGTTTATATCTTCAGTTGTGCTTAAGTAGTTATCAACATGTGTGTTTTCAGAGATTGATACATTTCTTACCTTTTATTGTTTTTGATGATTTTGTGCAATTCACTGTATCTTTTGCTTTTATGTTAAAAAGTTAATACTTTGTTATTGACTTTTTAAATCTTATTTTGGAAAAAAAAAAATTCTGTTTGTAATTAATTTAATTTTTTTATTCATTTTTTCCCAAAGATTTCTGTTTTTCTAGTTATCTTTCATAAAAAAATATTTTGAAAATAAATTTTTAATTTAATTAATTATATAAAGCCTAAGGAAAAGCAACTTTGTAATTGTTAAGTCTCATCTAAACGATCACTTTTTGATTTCTGGTTTACTCATTTTTGATCTTAACTTTTATAATCAAAGTTAAGATTTAGAAATTTTTTTTTACTTGTTTTCGTTTTACTTTCTTAAAATTCTTAGACCTTATTTTAGACAAACGTTAGGGAAATATTTTGATAATTAAATTCTTTAAAACTTTGAGAAAGAGAACTTCTTTTAAATATATATTTAATTTTATTAAAATATTTCAAATTAATTTTAATTTTCTAAATTACATTGAACTCAAATTTTCACACGACCCACTACTCTCAGTGCCATCTCATATTGCTGACCCACCTGATCACACACATGTTGAAAAGATAAATAATCACCAATATATGTATTTCATGCTAAACCAGCAATCATCATTTTGGTCAGATTACTATCCTCACACACACACATATATATATACAATCAGTGCTCAGCTTTATATTAAGATAGCCAATCTTCATACTTTAATGGACAGACTTCAAACTATTCCAACTCACAACTCTTAAGCCTTACATTTCATTGAAAATCTGATGATGGAATGTTCAAAGCCCTTTAGTGCCAAGGTCTGTCATCTTACCCATGTTGACATATTCTCCTGTACATGAGAGGTCAGAATGACTAATATGTCAACATGAGTAGGAAGACAACTTGGCACTAACAAGAGCTTTGAATGTTCCATCATCAGATTTTCAATGAAATGGACGCTGATGAGTTGTGAGTTGGAATAGTTTGAAGCCTGTCCATTAAAGTATGAAGATTGGCTATCTTAATATAAAGCTGAGCACTGATTCTATATATGTGCGAGGATAGTAATTTAGACCAACTGATGATTGCTAGTTTAGCATGAAATATGAATATTAGTGATTATTTATCTTTTCAACATGTGTGATCAGGTGGGTCAACAATATGAGATGGCATATATTACATATATAAATGCAGGTTTAATTAAGTCTGTACAATGTATTAAATTACATTGAAAAAAATATGCTAATCTGGAGATTGAATATATTTAAATAATTATAACATTATAGAATAGTTAAGATAGTATATAACAATTTTTAAGAAAAAATAGAAAATAATGATTTCAAATAATACAAAGATAAGAAATACAAGGAAGATTATTGCTCTTCCATACATTATTTAAAATATATCTAGAGCAAGTCCTTAAGTATGAGTGAAAAAATTGAATTTTTTTACAATAATTATGCAATGTTGATGGACACATAGTTTTGGCTTTAAATGATGATGATTTGAATTATATTGTTTAAAAACTAATAGAAAAATATATAATAGGGGGCTAACAAAAATGAAAAATAAGTATGTTGGGAGGACACAACAGAATGTAATGTTGGAAGAAGGAAATCAGGTTGAAAAATCTGAGAAACATACAAATCTAGATCCTAAAGATCACACAAAAAAGAATTACATAGAATAAGGAATAATATTAGGTAGAAAAGCTATAATAGAATTAAATAGGATATTATGAGATTAAAATCATACTGTTTTGTTTTCTTGCCCTATTTCTTCGTTCTGCAGCTCACAGTACCGCTATGAATATGAGGCAAAAGGCCTCGAAAGCGCTTAGTTTGTAATAATTTCTGTGTATCTTTATAGCTTCTCATTCAAGTTGTATAATAAATAAATATTAAAAAGAGAACTTTTTTAGTTTAAAAAAAGAACAGAAAAAGAATGGATTGTAGAAATTAATTGGTGAAAAGGCTTTGCAGAAAGATCAAGGAGAGAATAATAAATATTGAAGATATTATAGTAAATGAACTCAGAACAATAATTGGAATGACATATATAGATAATATCTAAGGAAAGAATACTAGAAGAAATATTAAACTGGATATGAGTGAGAAAGAGAAAAAGGTGTTTAAAAAGAAGTTGGAAATAAGAAAAAGATAGAGAAATTATAATTTTTTTTAGTTTTATTGATTGACAGAAAGACACGGGGTTCAAAATAAGACATAGAGTATTATAAATAAATATATAAAACATGAGCAGTATGATTATGGTATTCATCATGGAAAATGCACCCAGATAAATTAAGTTAAAAAATATTACCACTTTGTACACACATATACAAAAAATGATATATATATATATTAGAAAGGACTTGAACACAATTTTCAAGCTCCCTACAACTATCCACACCATCTTATACTACCAATACATATGACCACATACATGTGAAAAAGATAAATGATCTCCGATGTACATATTTCTCATGTATGTGGTCATGTGTATCTGTTGTATAAGATGAAGTGGCTAGTTGTAGGAAGCTTAAAAGTTTGTATTTAAGTTCTTTCAAATTACATTTATGTTTGCCCTACTAACAGTAATCTTTCTGTACTAAGTGTGACAATAGACTTGGGTGTTTTTAGTGACATTTTAGACACTTAATTACATAGAAAATAAGTTGCATTTACATATTTTTTTTCTTTATGAAAATTTATTTAAGCATGTTTGTGAACAAGGCTACTGCATTAAAAAAGAAATAATAGTTTTGAGTGTAGTAAATATGAAAATAAATAACTGATCATTTTGAAATTGGATTTGGGAAAATAATTTCAATTAGTTAATGTTTGTAACAATTGTGAATCTCTATTTATGAATACCCTGCAGGCTATGAAATTGGAAAGATCTGGAAAATATGGTTTAATAATTAGCTGTCTCCCTTAAAATATTAACCTTGTGCATGGTATTGATTACTTAGGACATAGAAATAATTATGATTTAATAACAATGATAAAAATTCAGTGAGTAATTATAGAAAAGATAAAGACTTCAATTTCTTTTAATGTAATAAATGCATAGACTTGAACACATTGCTTCTTCAAGATCAATGCTTGTGATTAAGAATCTAAGAGTGTTCAAATTGATATAGCATAATGAAAGTTATCTTCCGGATGAACAAAAGTTTAAAATGATTGGAGAGATGACTACAAGTTTTTTTGGAAAGGGACATCATGTAGAAAAAAAACTAGGATGGTTGATTTACTGTGAGATCTGATATCGTATTTTATATTCTCAAAATTCCTAGTAGTATCACTGAAAGTATATATTATTTATTAGATAATGACATAGTATCTATATCATTAAAATCGACTATTTTTCATGGAAAAGATATGTTGATATGAGCAATAAACTATGGCAAATGTTATATTGCAATAATAGTATTGATGGTTTATTCATATGAATGGTATCTATTGGATGTTTTCTGAGTGCATGGATTTAGTATAATCAAGACTTCATTTAGTCAAAAATAATACAATAAAGGAGTACAGATGCACCCATTATCAAAACACTGGCATTTTATAGAATACATTATAGTAGAAATCAGAATGTAAAAAATTGATATAACATGAGCAACTGTAAATAAATTTTGTTAAACTGATCATATATTATTGTAATTTTAGATTAAAAGGATAATTGTATTAGAAATAGTTAATTTTTTTAAAAAAAAAAACTTTTACATTTTTTTACAAGCAATACAACTTTTAATTTTAAGTTTACATTTATGTTACTGAGGTATATAATTTTCTTAACAAAAATGTAGGGATATAAATCGGTGTTTAAATTAATTAAAAATTCTAATAAATTCTCTGACAATCACAGTATTACTAGTGAATTAATTAAAAATAAATGTACATTTTTTTTCTTGGCACAATATATGAAAATACGCTTATTTTTGATCTTGTGGTCATTTAAAACCTTTTTTAAGCACTGAAAATACTTAGAAAAAGGATTTCACCATCCTATCTTCACATAATATTAATAATGTTTGAAACAAATGAAGATAATATTTTGATCACTTTTTGAGTAATGGCACAGGAGTTTACATAGCTGTTTCAAATGACATTTATCCTAATAATTTATACAATAACTGAAATAATATGATATGATGGCAGTGTGTTCATATCTAAATATTCTCAAAATATTTGATAATTTAGAAATAAATAAGCATGTGATGTTGTACTACTTGAACATAAGAGTGTTTCTATGGCTCCAATTTATAAAAATAAAGAAATAAAAATGTCATTAATAATTATCATGATATATCATTTACATTCTTTATTACTTTTACAATGCTTTTTACAGCCCATTATTGACAGTTTTGATCATCCCAGCAATCTTCTTCAGAACTTCTACTTATATTTTCATATCTTAAGATTTGAAAATATAAGTAGAAGTTCTGAAGATTGCTGGGACGATCAAAACCATCAATAGTGGGTTGTAAAAAGCATTGTAAAAATAATAAAGAATGTAAATGATATTAATATTATATGGATTTGGCAATGCAATGAGAAAGATAAAGTTATATCATGATATATCTTTGCAATCCATAACAATAATATTTTAATACATTTGATTGAATGTATTGCTTCAATTTACAGTCAAAAGATTATCAAAGACTTAAAATGGGTTTAGAGAATCAAAATATAGTAAAAATTTGGTTTTGAATCCAAAAAAATATATTTAAAAAAAGTATGATTAATATTGTTTTTATTGATTTACCACAAATCATTTGACTTAGTTTGACAGAAATGTTTTGGAAACAATGTTTGATAATTATTTGATTATCCTTTCAAGTTAATTCATAAAATACAGTTTCTGCAAGATAATGTGAGAATAAGTATTATTACTTATAATGGAAAATCTGACTCATTTGAAATGAAAACTATTATGAAATGGAAATGTGCAGTATCTCTGCCGCCATTTTGAATACAGTAGTCCTGGAATAAATAGTTCATGAAACAGGCATCGATGTACAATATATATTTATAGTGAAGATTTTAATTTGAATCAAAAGAAAAAACAAAAAATTTCTTCTTTGGTCCTATATTTATATTACTCCAGTTGTTGTTATAATTGTGACAATTTAAAGAATGACCTAAAAAGTATTTTTCATTGTTTGACAACAGTAAAGATTTTAGTTTATAATTACAATTCATAAATCTCAGGTGCTTTAGCACCAATAGAAGAACAATTATCAGGAAATCTTCACTTGAATGTTTATCCATTTAAATGAATAATATTTCTGTAGTGTAATATTTACTATACTATAGTCACACAAAGTGGGGACTGATTTCTATCCACTTTTAAAATCCCTTCATAAGGTGTTAAAAACAGATAGAACCCAGTTCCTCCCTTATATAAGAGTGGTGTAGTAAAAATTAGGACTACAGAAATATTATTCATTAAGATTATCTATCTCTTATTAGATTTACTTATTGAAAAATTAAAATGAGAGCAGGTATACAGAACTATAGTTTCAAGGCATCAGTTGTATAGAACATTTAGCAAAGTTGAATAAATCCTTTAGAATTTCAAAATTTCTTGTGTGTCATTCATCATTTTTTTAAATATTTTATTATATTATAATCTTAATAAACTTAATAAAAAACTTAATTCACATGAAGTTATATTTGAGTTAAATGTATTTGATATGAATATATAATGCCCTCAATTTATTTATTTTACTAAGTAATAATAAAACTTTTTCATTAAATTAAACATAGCACTATATAAAAATAAATGCTTATTTACATATGATTAAGTTTCAATTAGAGTGATGTTTAGTAAATTCTAGACAATTTCACCGACGTCATTCATTCAGACATCGTAAATAGTAATTTAAGGTGAGTGGTCTATCCTCACGCTTTCCTTGCCAGTACTTCAGATTTGCTCATATATATAAGCATTTGAGTTGTAGGAATAAGTGGATTCATTTTATTCCTGCATAAATACTATATCTTGTATTGTAAAGAAAAGTATTCATTTATTATTAACACTCGCAAAGCGCATGCACAATTAGCTTGAAAGGCTGATATTTGAATGTAATTAAATTAGTCTGTAAAATTCTTACATGTGACAAATTTTTGTTTTATCTTATTTTAAAATAATAGCAACTCTTTTCATACAGTAATGCTATCTAGTGCAAGCCATAGTAATTAGTCAATGCTACAAGCTTTGTGCATCAAAAATCCCTAGCCAGTACCTACTCATCTAAGGCTTCTCATTGCTGAATGTCACAAATTAGAAACTAGTCTGGTGATATTGAATGAAAAGGCATTATATAAAGATTTTGATGCACAAACCTTTTAGCATGCATCAATTGCTATGGATTGCACTGAGTGGCACTATATTATGAAGAGTTATTATTGTTTTAACAGCTTGTGTAAGTATAAGGTGATCATGTGATGTTATCTTATTTTACTGCATTAAAACCATTTTTTATATAGATTTGTCTTAATGTAAAAAAATATTCAATAAATATATAATTTTCTGTCAATTTATTATAACATATGTACAACACATAAACAGATTTCTTACAAATATATATATATAATTCTCGATCATTCTTTTAATATGATAATCTTGATCTAGGATGTTGGACGACTTGTATGAAGAATGTTCTTATTTGCATTGGAGATAAAGTAATAGAAATATCTTCATTGTTGCTAATTTTATCCTCATCTAAATCTAAAAAAAAATAAAAAGATTATGATACACAAATTAATAAACCATCATTCTTAGATATAAATAGTATATATTGTCTATAATCTCAGAATGTTAAAAAGCATGAATTAGTCAAAGAAGAAGAAGTTTTTATTATAAAGATGAAAAAAAACTTAGAAATTATGTATAGTCTTTTATAAATAATTACAATGACAAAAGGAACAAAATGTCAAGATTTTTTTACCTTCTTATTTTGAAATAATTTTAGTTTAAATAGAGTAAAGCTTAACTTCAGAAGAAAAAGTAAAAAGTTTTAAAAATAAAAAGTCCTGTAGATAGTGGATTATTTATAGATAAGCTAAAACCTTTTCTAATTAGTCAAGATTACCAAAACCTCCAACTTTACGAATTACTGTATATTCTATTATTTCATCTCCAGTTTATCCATTTACATTTTTGGGAAAAAAAATTTTTTACATTTATTGTATGAATTTTTTCTCTACAGTACAGGCTTTTCATATTTGCACTCTAATATGTAATATATAGGGAGTTTGAACTCAGACTTTCACATGACCCTCAACTATCCACACTATCTCATACTGCTGACACACTTAATCACACACATGTCAAAAAGATAAATAATCACCAATATACATATTTTGTGTTAAACTAGTACTTGTCAGTTGGTCCAGATTATCATCTCCACACATATATACAATCAATTCTCAGCTTATATTAAGATAGCCAATCTTAATACTTTAATGGGCAGACTTCAATCCACTCCACCCCACAACTCTTCAGCCATCCATTTCACTGAATATCTGATGATAGAATGCTCAAAGCCCACATTGATGCCAACCTTCACATTCTACCCATGTTGACCATAAGTCACTCTGACCCCTCGTACTGTTTTATTGAATTGCCAACAATAAAATGATTTATAAAGAGAAAATGTATGAATCATCTTTCAGTAAAAACTCTGTATTTTTGTTTACAATAAATTATATTAATGGATTTAAAAAAAAAAAAAATCTAAGAAATAATTTCAGTTTTTTCTTATGCAAAGTTCAGATTAGAGTTAAATAATTATATACAGTAATAAAGCAAATGTGTTATGGAAAACAATGAAAATAGTTATTTACCCAGGTGATGTGATTGACAGGTTGTACTTTTTTCTAGAAATCTTTAATTCTCAAATTCATTTCTTTGTCATTCACTAAATATCAGCCTTTTACAGCTACTGTCATTGTGTATCCAAGGCAATATATTATTAATATTTTATTTTATTTTTAAAAAAGCAATTTTACATTATTAAACTTTAATTATTTTTTGTACTTGTGTTTATATTTGTTGGCATTTTCTTTCTTTCAGATCAGAAGATTTAAGTACTAGTTCTAATATATGTATTAATTATTTAGATGTTCATTTAATTAACAAGAACATGTATAAGAATATAAATAGACTTGAAACATTGATTGTTTATCAATTTTTCATATATCTAAACTTATTTCATTTAAATCATTTTATGTAAAAAAACAAAACAAGGGAATATAAACAATATTTAGCATGTTGTTAAAAATTGATAATAAATTGAAAGTATGCTAGCCTTTCACATGCACAATTATAACAGAGAAAGCCAATCAGATTTTAAACAGATATCTAATAAATAATCAAGCTTAGACACGAGACAGAGATTTTGATAGAAAAGGTTGATACCAACCTTTTCTAAACTTAATATTGTTTACATACGTTGCTGCTATAAAAATTGCGGTATAGTAAATCTGAGATTTCGAGCCGTAATATATTATATTAATAACACAATGAATGATAATTGTATTTGTTTATATATTTAAAGCTTTCAGGCTAAGATGCTTAAGACTGGCTTATATATATAAAAGTTAAGTTTAGAAAAGGTTGGTATCAAACTTTTCTATCAAAATCTCTGTCTCGTGTCTAAGCTTGATTATTTATTAGATATCTGTTTAAAATCTGATTGGCTGTCTCTGTTATAATTGCATGTGAAATGCTAGCATACTTTCAATTTATTAAAACAAGGGAATGTAAAAGTATATGAGTTGTGTTGTAAATATACTTAATAAATTGTAAATATGTAAAACAAAAAAATACTGATTAAAAATTTATCGACTGATTTTTCTAGTTATGAGCTTAAAATCAATTTTGCTTATATATATAAACAAATACTTATACATATGATTAAATTTATTCCATATAAATGAAATATTTTAAATTCGAAGATCAAATAGCTTTTTTTAGATATTTTTTTGTCTCTTGTAGAAAGCAAGTTGTTTGTAATATAAGCACTTTTAAATCATTAACTGTGTGGATTAATTAATATGATGAAATATTTACACAATTGTTATTTTTACTTTTATATAATGTATCTAATCTATGATTTGTGGACGTAAGGTGTATATTTTTTTTGCCAATTTATTTTCATAAGGATATAAATATCTGTTGCATTCTATTAAACATATAAAGTTTTCAATTGGGTCAATTGAATTGTTGATGGTATCTCATTACTAGTACTATATTGATAATAGAAATTCATACAATGTTTTATATATAGACATATGATTGTTTCCAATAGATTTTATCTTTGATATGTCTATGTATTTTTAAGAGTTAGAGTTTAATTTGATTATTTTATTTAAAAGATAATTTTGAGATTAAATACTTGGAATATAGGTAATTATTAATTCTTTAGTTCATCACATGAATAAAACATTTATATAAAAATGTATTAAATCATACCAAACAATGCAAACATTATTGACACTTTGGTAATAAACATACAATAAATTACATTTTGCTTCAACAAACTATTTACTTAATAGAAAAATATTTCACAAACTAATATCTTAACAATGATTTGAAAAAGCAATTTCAAAACCAATGTTTTTTCCCACAAATAAGGCTTAAAAACGTTCATTAATTTAGTAATAAATATAGATTATGAGAATGAATTTAGTATTTTTAATTAATCAATTATTTTTCTCTTAAACAACTGCTATTTTTTTTATAAGTAAATGCAGTGAATAAAATTTAGAAAGTAATTACATATGTGATAATATGTTGAATTATTTACATCATATATCATTTAAGTGTTGAATATATAGAAAAATTTAAAACTTTATTTAAACTTTTCAAATACTAACAAGTTGTTTGTATTTGAAAAGTTTAAATAAATTTTAAAATTGTCTATACATTCAACATTTAATGATAGATGATCACATCTAATATATCATCATCACTACTCTTCAGGCAAATACTAATTACATAAAATTCTATGATTACTTTTAGATCATAGAATAATAGTCATTCAATTTTTAAAAATACATTTATATTGCAATGAAAATTTAAAATTACACCATAGTGATCTTTAAAAATATAGCTGTTTTATATGGCACATGGTAAAGTTTGTTTATTATCTTGTGCTTAATAGCTTTATTTATAAAACTAACAGAATTGTAAAGAATGTATGTGAAATATTTTCCTGTTCATCCAAGAGAGAAATAAATAATAGAACAAAAAAATTACAGATATCTAACATTATCTTAAACTGTGATCACTTTTTATATATAATAAATAAATATTTCACAATAATATTTAACTTTTAATATTAAATACTGAATAAATTGTAGAAAGAGCTTTCAATTTTTGACACATAGACTTTATCAATTATACATAGACGTATGTAATTGATCATGATTACATATAAATAATTGTAAATATAGGTGATTTGAACTCAGACTTTCAGGCCCCTTCATGATCCACATGATCACACACATACAGAAAAGATAAATAATCACCAATATATGTATTTTGTGTTAAACCAGCACTCTTCAGTTGGTCCAGATTATCTCCCATACATATAAATAATCAGAACTCAGTTTATATTAAGATAGCAAATCCTTACACTTTAATAGAGAGGCTTCAACCTACTCCAACCTCCACCTCTTCAGCCACCCATACCATTGAAAATCTGATGATAGAATTCCCCAAATCCCATGCTGATGCCTATATTGTTGTCATGCCCCCATATTGAACTCAAGTCACTCTGACTTCTCATGTGTAGGACAATATCCATTTAAATACATAGAACAATCCAACAATATTAAATACAACAATATTGGCATCAGCATGGGATTTGGGAATTCTAACATCAGATTTTCAATGGTATGGATGGCTGTAGGTTGAAGCCTGTTCATTAAAGTGTAAGGATTTGCTATCCTAATATAAAATGAGCACTGATTATATATATGTATGGGAGATGGTAATCTGGACCAACTGATGAGTGCTGGTTTAGTATGAAATCTGTATATTGGTGATTATTTATCTTTTCTGCATGAGTGTGGTCATGTGTATCAGTAGTATGAGATAGTGTGGATAGTGAAGGGGCTTGAAAGTCTGAGTTCAAATTCCCTATATTTATAATTAGGCTCCAGTTATAAGAGTTCCTGGTATTTCAAATCTTATATAAGTAATTGAAAGCTGCATTTCTGCAATGTACTTATTATTTAATGTTTAAAACTTAAATGTTACTCAATGTATTTATATATTTCATATATATGTTGCAGTTTATACTGATGTTATATCATCATCATTATCAACCATTAACAATCCACTGCAGGATGTAGATCTCTCCAAGTCCAATCCATCTTTTCCGATCTTTAGCTTCTCTTCTCCACATCACCCCTGCACACTTTCTTATTTCATCCATCCATCTCACATGTGGTCTCTTTCTGGGTCTTTTACAATCTCTTGGAATCCAGTTTAAAATTTCAATTGGCCATCTATTATCATCTCTTCTAGCAATATGTCCAGCCCAACTCTACTTCAATCTTTTAATTTTTTCAATGACATCAGTAACACCTGTTTGTTCTCTTACTCATACATTATGTTTTCGATCTCTTCTTGTTACTCCCAACATGCATCTCTCCATACTTCTTTGAGTGGTTTGAAGTCTCTGTATTGCTCTTCTATTGTGTCAAGTCTCAGATCCATAAGTAAGAACTGGCAAAACACATTTATTAAAAACCTTCCTTTTCAAACACATAGGCATATTTCCTTTTAGCATCAAGTTATTTCTACCAAAAGCACTCCAACCAAGTTTAATTCTATGATTAATTTCATCCATTATGTTTCTATCTGTAATAATAATCTGACCAAGGTATTTGTAATTGTTACCTTCTTCTAACTCATCATATCAATCTTTATTTTCATATTTTGAGAAAATTCATTAAGCATTACTTTAGTCTTTTTAACATTGATCTTTAGTCCTACTTTCATCTGATAACTCCTGCAACATTTCCTGTAACTCTAAAGCATTATTTGCAAAAACAACTACATCATCTGCAAAATCTAAATGACTTAAATAATCTCCATTTACTTTCACTCCTTTAGCTTCCCATTTTAATCCACAAAATACTTCTTGCAGCACTGCTGTAAAAAGTTTTGGAGATATGGAGTCACTCTGTCTTACACCCTTCTCAATATTGACTTTCCTATTATCATTATGTAATCTAATTGTTGCTGTTGCATTTTTATAAATATTCTTTAAAATATGACAATATCCTGGATCTATACCTTGATGATCCAATGCTTTAATCACTGAAGAAATGTTTATGGAATCAAATGCCTTTTCATAATCTACAAACCCTAAGCATAATGGCAACTCATATTCATTTGTCCTTTCTATAACTTCTCTCAATACCTGGATATGACCTACTGTACTAAAACCACTTTTAAATCCAGCTTGTTCTCTTGGTTTGTGGAAGTCCAGTGTTCCCTGTCGATGTTATATAATCAAGATTTTCACAGACTAAAGATATAAATGACATATTATCAGGCTATCCACTTGATGGTAAATGTGCCCCAGCCAAAACTTTAGTATATATTAATACAATAAATTACATGTGGATAGTCAAGCATTGGTGGCCAAGTGGTCAGCATGGCTGCCTTACGAGCAGTTGTCCCAGTTCGCTTCCCAGCTGATGCTTTGACACATGAAAAAAAAAAAAATACACATGGATAAATCTGAATAATGTCACTAATCTGTATATACATATACTATTTTTTTAAAAAAATACTTAATGTTTAGCCCAATGTCACAATGTAAATCATTTAAAATCTAATCATTATTAATTTGTTTATAAAAGTATATACCATTCTGTTGTTCCATCTTAACATTAGAATGTCTGAATCGCAGTCTGTTAACTTCATTCAGCAGCTGATTGGCTCCTAGAGTCACTTCCGTAGCTTTAACAACAATAAAATTTTTGAACATATTCTAAAAATAGAGTATATATATATAATGAAGATTAAATGCTCCTGATAAATATTTGTAAGCAATCACATCTTTAGAAAACTTTGAGATATCTTTCAAAAGGAAATTTTATTCACAAACCATAAGAATCATTTACAAAAAGAAGGTAGAGATATGTATTGCAAATATGAAAGATTTTATAATTTCATATATATATAAATTACCCACTAAAATGATACTATATGTAACAGTTTTAAATTATAATAATAATAAATAATAAACAGTAATAAAATGTAAATTAAGCAAAGTACTTTAGTTTATGTTATAATCATTATCAACTGAAACCATGTAGATTAAAAAATAAAGGCAGATATCGTGTATATCCATATTAGTTTTATTAAATATTGCTATTATATTTATTATTTACTATTTTTATAATTTAAAACTGTTACATATACTTATAATTATGAAAAAAATAACTGAAACATAATAAAACTTAAAATACATTTTTAAAAAGGTCTCTAAAAAGCATATGTTTATTTAAAAAAAGTAATTTAAGAAAATCATATTTTATGTAGTTAAATAGATGCGTTCTGTTAAATGCGTTTGGATATCTTGATAATAAATATACTATAAGATTATTTGTACGTGTATAATTTTTTTCGATTCCCTTTGTGGATTAACAGTCAAAAACTTGCAATATTTCAGTAACATATCCAAAATATTTAATTATTATATAAGATTTATTAATGTAATTTTATGAATATCATCATCAACAACCATTATCAATCCACTGCAGGATGAAGGTCTCTCCAAGTTCAATTCATCTTCTCCGATCTTTAGCTTCTCTTCTCCACATCACCCCTGCACACTTTCTTATTTCATCCATCTATCTCTTCACATGTGGTCTCTTTCTGAGTCTTTTACAATCTCTTGGAATCCAGTTTAATATTTCAATTGTCCATCTACTATCATCTCTTCTAGCAATATGTCCAGTCCAACTCCACTTCAATCTTTTAATTTTTTTCAATGAGGTCAGTAACACCTGTTTATTCTCTTACCCATGCATTGCGTTTTCGATCTCTTCTTGTTATTCCCAACATGCATCTCTCCATACTTCTCTGAGTGATCTGAAGTCTCTGTATTGCTCTATTATTAAATGTCCAAGTCTCAGATCCATAAGTAAAAACTGGTAAAACACATTTATTAAAAACCTTCCTTTTCAAACACATAGGCATATTTCCTTTTAGTATCAAGTTATTTCTACCAAAAGCACTCCAACCAAGTTGAATTCTATGATTAATTTCCTCCATTATGTTTCTATCTGTATTAATAATCTGACCAAGGTATTTGTAACTGTTAACTTCTTCTAATTCATCATAATCAATTTTTATTTTCACATTTTGAGCAAATCGATTAAACATTACTTTAGTCTTTTTAATATTTATCTTTAGGCCTACTTTCATCTGATAATTCCTGCAACATTTCCTGCAGCTCTAAAGCATTATTTGCAAAAACAATTACATCATCTGCAAAATCTAAATGACTTAAATAATCTCCATTTACTTTCACTCCTTTAGTTTCCCATTTTAATCCACAAAATACTTCTTGCAGCACTGCTGTAAAAAGTTTTGGAGATAGTATTAGGTAAAATATAAAACAATAAAATGAAAATGTTCAAATGATGCTTTTTCTCAAAAACTTATTTGATATTTGAGATAAACTTTTTCAAACTAGTATATAGATCTCAGTTTTGTTCAGATGATATGTATTTTTTTAATATTGTGTTAGAATGTATTACTATAAAGTACATTTTGTTTTATTAAACCTTACTTGCTTTTAATGTAATTTTACTGTTATCATGTAAAGTTGCATACATTTATATATGTACATAATAATTGATAAAAATATTTTTTATTATGTATAGTCAGGTGACATTAAGATTTCATATAATAACAATGAATAATGCAAAATATATAGAATTGTGCTATAAGAAATTTTTTGTAATATTATTATTTTTATATCCTTAATTAGAAAGTAGACAAAGTTTCAAAATTATTAATTATGAATTTTTAGTAATTGAAATTGATTTTTTTTTTATTAAATCATGTTTAAATTTGATATATATGAAATCTAAATATAAAATTAAAAGGATCAATCAATTCATAGTAACTACAAACTGGTTACATAGTTTTTGCTTATTGGTATAATAAAAAAGAAATAATTATTTTCTCATAAAATTTCAAAAACTGTGGCTTACTCAAAAAACAATTCTTAAAATATCTGTAAATCAATAGAAAGATAAGCACAATAAAATTCTATGAAAGAAAAGTCAGAGGTGAATGAATACTAAATAATGAATTGTAATAAGTTGGAGTTGGAGCAAAAAAAAAAAACAGAAGACATCTTTGCAAACACAGAACTTTATCCAGAGAGCAGAAACTACAAAATAATATGTAGTTACTTCAATTCTGTCTATTAGTAAAGTCACTCTTGGGTCAAATACAAACATCCTCTTTGGATTTTTATCTGAAATCTTAACAGCAGTCTTATATACCAAATCATGTTAAAAATTGGAAAATTTATTTAAAACTAGATTGCTTTAACCGTATGAGAAGAATGAGATTTGCACAACTATCTTAAGTCTAAGCATAGTTAACTATACGTTCACCAGTATTAAAATAAGTATAAGTCATTCCATCATGAATGATCAACAATGAAATAAATCAACAGTCAAGCTTGTAACTGGACTGGAAATGGGTCTACCATAAACCAAGCCAACTATTTAGCCATTGCCAGTTTGGGGCAATTATTTGAACATAAATTTGGATTCACAAACTTAAGTACTAATCCAACAGAATATATAACTATAAAAAGAATAATGTTAGGATATTAAAACATGCTGATCATCATCAATGCTCTGGCCATTTAGTACTATTGATGTATTGGTCAATTATAAACTTAATGTCTAGTAGAGACTAAACTAAACTAAAATGTAGTGCATGGACTTTAAAGAATATTCCCTTTATGCCAATCTAGGATGATCATCATCAAGTGGATGCCCATAAACACTAATATACATCCCTTTCATATAAAAGATTGTTATCCATGAATCTAGCTTAGAGAACATGCAATGCATAATATTTTAAACAATCTAGAATTACGTTCACTGGAATAATTTTGACAATTGAATATAAGTTTATTAATAACAATAAAAAAATAACATTAAGGTCTGCAGAGTACAGCTATACACATAAATTAAGCCTTCTGATTTTAATTAACATAAAAACAAAATTCAAATTATTGCACTGATTTACCTATATACTCCAATGTAAAACACCTCTATATCCACACCCAGACATGTGGGATAATTTATCAATATATTAAGATCATCATATAAAAATAAAATGATCAAAATTTACATATACATGTCTATCTGACACACATTGGTATATGCACATAGACTTGCAGTACAATTGATGATTATATTTCAATCCACACATAAAATAATAAAAAAATTAAATTATTATATTTTAATGATAGATATCTCATACTAGGTTTACATAAAATACATATCATCACACAGATGTGTGGTATAATAATTGATTAATATATTTGAAGTGTCAGATAAAAGTAAAATAAATTTTAACTTTACAACTGGTTGAAACAAATTATTTCATCTTTTGACTAATTCACCCCCTAGTGAACATTTTCATATGTATTATACATTAAAATGCATGTAAAATGGTATATTTTAGTATAATAATCCCCCCCCCCAAAAAAAAATTCCATACTAAAAGGTGGGAAATTCAAAATTCCTGTTCTTACAATACACATAAGCCCTGCCCTGACATGTTCAACCATTGTCTCTTGCCAAGGCTGTAAAATGTTCGGCATTTTACGACATTGTAGTTTCCAGTGACACACACAAACATGTTTATTTACAAATTTATTATGGTTGTAAATATTTTTTAAAATAATTTGCACTATATTTATTAGATATCGAGAAATATAAATTATTAATAGACTTGAAATACTTTATTTTCAAAAATATAATGTTATATTAGCAGTTAATGTAAATATGGCCTTAAGCAAATTTAAAAATTCTAGGTTTGACAGTAAACAATCTACATTCTTTATAGTAATAAAATATCATAATTTAGCAATAAATATTCAAAAAATTTAAACGTTTAAAGCATAATTCATTAGATATAAGAGAAATAAACATTCATGTTTTTAAAAATAATGAGAACCAAGAAATATTTCGTTGATTTTATAAACTGAAAATAAACTTTTTAGAAACAATGACGTGTAATGGGGTGTAAGGTCTTTGTTTAGACTGCGGTCTCATTTTTTTAATATTTATAGAACCAAAATGTGAACATTTAAAATTTATTTCAGTAGTAAACAAAAATTTACCAAAGGAAATCAAATTTGTTATCTTCTGGTAAGTAATAATCACCTTATCATATATTTATAAACTGAAAATGATCTTTCTAGAAACAATGATGTATATACAAAGTTTTTGTTTTGATTACATCCTCATTTTTTTTATTTGCAGAAACAAAATGTGAACATTTAAAATTTCAGTAGTAGACAAAAATATCTATCAAATGAAGCTAAATTTATTATTTTTTGAAAAGAAATAATCATTTTATCATATATTTTACATTGACGTGTGAGACAAAGAAAAATGTCAGAAATGCTGAAATGTAAGAGGCATGATACTGCAATTTGGAACAGTTAAGTTATCACATTCTAATGATGCAGACACCTCAAAATCATAAAATTATGAAAATATATTCTCAATTAATTCAATGTTGTAAATATGGTAAATTTTAATTATTTTTAATTAGTTTTCCTTTTTTAAAAAAATAATAATAATATCAATTCCTAGATAGTTCATAAGTTTTCTTTTTTTAAACAGGTTAGTCTTAATTAATTAATAAATTATAAATGTCTTGAAAATTACTCCAGCAGGTTTTTTTTCTAATCTAAAAAGATTTTTCTTTTCCTTTTTTCAAAATAAAATCATCTATGAATCAATTATTTCATTCACGCCAAATTTTGTTTTCTTTTAAAATATATAGATTTTAATGTATTTTTCACTAAAGACATTATTTGAAATTTCATTCTCATTATACATAATGCTACTCACCATTTGTGCTTCATGTATATACATTTATTTATGCTTCTCTGCATACAGCTAAATCACCACAGGTATAAACTAATTCTTCAGCAAGCTCAGGGATTCTCTAGGTAAGGGTCATCATCAGGACAGGTATAATAAGGTAACTGTTGACATTCAATCAGTTTCACTTAGACTAGTAGCAGCTGCTGCCTTGAATAACATCTTCATGGTAGCTTTTTTAATTCTGAAAACCAACTAAACCTCTAATAGTTTTACCAACCCTTTTTATAGCTAAGGTGAGATGGAAAATAGATAGTGGATTTTTACAATTATCAGTAGATATATTTTAACAATAAACTATGACAAATGTTATATTGCAATAATAGTGTAGAAGGTTAATTCATACAAATGGTGTTTCTGAGTGCATGAATTTAGTCAAAAAAATACAATAAAGGAATACAGATGCATCCATTATCAAAACACTTGCATATAGTAGAAATCAGAATGTAAAAAATTGATATAACATGAGCAACTGTAATAAAGTTTGATCTGATCATAGATTATTGTAATTTTAGATTAAAAGGATAATTGCATTAAAAATAGTTAATTTTTTAGAAACAATTAATACAATTTTTAATTTTAAGTTTAACAATTTACCTAAACCTATTTAATGTTAAAAGTTTTTTTGTATAAAAAAAATCTTTGCTTTATATTCATTTAAAGCTATAGTTTAGGAATGTAGTTTTGAGATGGGTTTTAGATAAGATTTAAAAAAGGGGGAAGTTATTACCCTTTGACCCCCAGTATGACTTTTGTACAACTTTCTAGAAATTTTGATTTTGAGCTGAATTTGCACGTAAACGGTAAATGTCACACATACGCAACTAACGTCATTCTTTCTGCATTTTGATTTCTACTTGAAAATGTAAGAATTTTTTCTGTACGATAATTTTTAGATTTTTTATGAATATTTTTAGCGAAGGGTACCTAAAAAAAAATTTTTTTTTTATTTTTATCAGTTTATATATCGTAAAAAAGTGATCAATTACTGAAGATTTTATTCTGATTTTCCGTTGAAGTTGTCCATGATTCTAGGCCCTCTTCTCACGTTACATTTTTGGATAATGTTCACGGGTATGTAATTACTTTTTATTTTTATTTTTTATAAATTATAATATTTTCTATGCACTGAAACAAATAAATATGCTATAGAATAATAAATTATAATATTTTATATATGATGAGATAAATAAATACGCTATAGAATAATAAATTATAATATTTTCTATGTACTGAGACAAATAAATATGCTATAGAATAATAAATTATATTTTCTATGTACTGAGACAAATAAATATGCTATAGAATAATAAATTATATTTTATATGTGATGAGATAAATAAATACACTATAGAATAATAAATTATAATATTTTCTATGTGCTGAGTCAAATAAATATGCTGTAGAATGGAAAAAAGTTTGGGACTGGGGTAATCTGTCACCCCGTGAGCTGATGCATTTTTTGGCATGATTATAAATATGAATAGTGTATAATGCGTGACCAAGTTTGAATTTATGGATGAATTATTGCATCAGCCCAGACTTGCTAAAGTTGACCCGCAATTGATTTGTGTCAATTTTAGGCAAGTAATATTGGATATTGTATAGATTTTCTGGCTTCCTCAATCCATCCACTTATTGTTACAGTGCCATGTATTTGAACTTAGCCTTTCTTCATATCTTTTATGCAAAATAATAAATATATTTATATACAAGTTCATACTACACAACTGGAATTTCATGCAATATAGGATATTTTATACACACTTTCTGGCTTCATCAATCCATCCACTCTGTGTTATAGTGCCTTGTATTTGAAGTCAGCCTTTCTTCATATCTTTTATGCAAAATAATAAATACATTTATATACAAGTTTATGCTACACAACTGGAATTTCATATAATATAGAATATTTTATACAGTTTCTGGCTTCATCAATCCATCCACTTTGTGTTATAGTGCCATGTATTTGAACTCAGCCTTTCTTCCACACATGATTACTAATCATTGTTAATAATAATAAAAAATTATCTTTATTGATTTATTTTTATTCATTTTATTTTTTATGAGTTTATTTATTTATTTTTGAATATACTGTTCTGTTACTTTTTTCTCCACTAAAAACCATTCATATTGTTATAGGTACTTTTGAACAAATGAACACGTCTGGCTCTAGAATAAAAATGGACTATAGCAAGGCCGCTGTTTTAGTAATTTTCTCAGTGAAAACTTACCTCAGGTAAGACTTCCAATGCATCATTTTTTTGGACATTTTGTGTCAGATGTGATGAAGCTGTTTATGAAATTGTCATTTTATCATTTGAATTTCAAAATTTAGGATTTGTGAATCAGTGTAAAAATAAACATTCTTAAAACTATTAAAAATATTTTTTTTCTTAACTTTTTCTTTATGAAATGATTATTTTAACAGCTTCATTACATTCTTTCATATATGACCTTTCTTTTAATGCATGTTTTTTTATATTTATTACATTCAAACACAAAATATCTAAGTTATTAGAGTTAGGGTAATTTTTTCTAAAAATTAACAATGGCCACCTGGTTTTCAAAGGTTAAAATTAGGGTTGTTTTTAAATTTGTATAAAAAGTTTCTTGGATGATTTTAGGACAGATTTGTAATTAAATAATGTAAAAGAAAAAGTAATAATAAATAGTAGTGGGAGAGAGATGTAAGTAAAATATAATTATGTATGTTTAATATGTTTGTTATTGTTTATATTAATGTAAGATGAAGGTATTTAAGTAATTGAGGTTTATTTATAAATATGTATTTCATATTATTGTTGCAGATTGTTGAAAATGACTATAAGAAGATAAAAACAATTGAAACATTAGAGTTTTGTATTATATATATATATATTCAGTATTGATATAAGAAAATAAAGTTTTTGAAAAGAAAAAAGAAGGATTTTTAATTTGTTGATATTATTGGAGAATATATATATTTTAAAAGAAAAAGTGATTGTACATTTGCTATGTTATAATATATGATAAATTATTTATAATACAATTTTATATAATCAAGTTTAAATAATTTCATTTATTATTTAGTACTAATATAAATTTTAGTACATAGTAATAAAGGATTATCTATGCATGAATACTAATATAGGCTATTAATTAATATATATCTTATAATTTTCAAATACATTATTTTATATTGTGCATTTCAATTTTGCTTAAAGACTGGTTATTATTTATTTAATATACAAATAGTAATGGTATACTTTAAATCTTATTCCAATATATATTTTGGATTACTTTATTAATAGAGTTTAATTAAAATTGTTACTTGAAATTAAATTGAAAGGCTGAAAACCTTTCACACTTATTATAATACTTATCTGACAGCCAATTAGATGTTATGATGGCTGTCTGAATAATGATCAAATCGTAAACACAAGACTTAAATTTATATCATTACAGATTCGGTTTACTTAATATGTACAACAATATTAATGCTTGCTAACCTATTTACATTATTACAGATTTGGTGTTGTATAATTTATACTGCTTCATATTTTAGCTTTGTAGAATTCATAGGGCATATAAAAGTAAACATTCCCATTTGATCAATTTATTTTGTTATATATTTTAATGTGTTGGTATTTTATTAGAAAATTAGATCAATTAAACCTTTCTTGATTTTTTACAGTTATAGATATAGCTTGCCCAAAGACTTGGGGCATTAACAAGATGAATTCTCATGTTCTCATTTTTATACCATTACAGATTTGACATTCAAAGCTTGGGCACATAAGAGGGTCGCTCTTTCTTTCTTTTATTCATTTTAATACCATTACAATATCTGTCAGCATATTTTTTTTTTTCATTTTGTAAACCTAAAAAAAAATAGGTAATGGGGTTTAGGTGTAGTTTTTCTGCAAAGAAATAAAGTCAAAGCAATCACTTTGAGTGTGTGTGTGTTGACACTGTAATGAATAAATAATAGACTACTTTTTAAATTGTTAGCAAAGAGAAATAAGATCACTCTTTTTTTTCTGAATATTGTTTCACTGAAATCTGCAAAACAATGCGAATTTAAACTACATATCAAATTTATTGAAAAGATTTTTTTCTTTTTGATTTCTGATTAACCAAACATGCAAACAATATCTTTCAAATGTATGCATAAAATTTATTGTTTGATACCTTCAAAAATAATAGAGACTATTTGGTATCTCCAGCAAGTATGTAAAAGTGTTCCAAAGTACCTAATAAATGACTATCCTGATTTATTTAATCAATATTAATTAATTTTCTGAAATTGCAAGTAGATAAAAAGATAAAACAGGCAAAACTCTTTATACGTATTGCCACTCGGTGCAAGCCAGAGTGATCAATGGATGTCAGAAGGCTTGTGCATAAAATTTCCCATCTAGTCTCTACTCATCCAATACCACCAGACTAGTTTCTGGCTTGTGGCCTTTGTCAGTGACAAGCCTTGGCTCTGAGAGCACTGCACCTAGATCTTAGGATCTAATGCAACCCTCCAGCAGCCATCTTTTATCTCTACTTAACTACAAAACTATGAGTCTCAAATTAAAAACGCTGTAATATTTTCACTCCAAGCTCATTAGCTTATATAGTCATATAGGTCTGAACTCAGTTCAGTACCTATACATTTTGGTGACTTTGGTTCTTTAATAACCATAGCCATCATTATCCTATTAGGCAAGATTGGTTTTAAGCCAATAAACATCACATGATCACTATTTCCTATGCTTGTTCGTAACTGTTACTAAAACAGGCAAACTCTCTATACGTATTGCCACTCAGTGCAAGCCAGAGTAATCAATGGCAATATGTATAGAGAGTTTTGCCTGCTTTAATAACAGTTATGAGCAAGCATAGGAAATAGTGATCATGTGATGTTTAGATAAAAAGATATCTACAAGTAAGTAAAGTATATAAGAAAATATAATATTTTTGTATTAAAAAAGCAAAGGTGGATACATAATAATTTTATGCTACTTATTAGTACTTATTTTAAAATTGAAAATGATAATAAACATAGTTTATTCATAACATAATTACTTACAACATCTTAACCAGAAATCCTTCTGTAAAACAAAAATTAAAAAAGATAAAACAACAATAATTAATCAAGTTTTAATATTTTTTGTGCATCTTAAATTATAATCCATAGATTTTACCTTTAAAGAAACTGTCACAGGTTGAGATAATTGGGCATCTTCATTCCATTCAAAGAAATGTTCCAAACGAATCAGAAGATCATTGTGATCACTCAGTAATTCAAGAGACAATAAGTGAATATTTGGTGGAAGAGCATTTTCCAATAATGAAAACTGCAATTTATATTATACAATATCACACATAATTCAATATATAATAAACCTAAAATTAATCTTATAAATTTTAGTATATCAAATATATAAATATTACTGTATAAGCATTTTACTGTACTGATCTAATCGGTAATCTACATTTAATTTTCTCTGTTTAATCTTTTAAACATTGCCTTAGCATCATGAAAGAATATTGGAATGACTAATCAATCAACTGAAGGGGAGAGGGGATGGAGTTGTAGAAGAGCCATAGGGAGAGGGCAATACTGCAAGTTTTCATAGTCGATTTTTGCAATAGTACCTATCTAATATTAACTAATGTAAATTAATTTTTAAAAACTTTTTTGGGTTTGTAATTGAAAAATTAATTTGGAATTTTGATTCTTTTGTTTTAAGAAGTTTTTAAATTTCTTTCTACTTTGCTTTTTCAAAAGTGAGAGAAGGGACTACAAAAATACTGTCTTGACTTGCAATTTATAATAATAATACTAGTATGACTTAATTTATAAATTCAATGTGTAATTAAAATCCATATTTACTATAAAAAAAATTTAAATATAAAAATGAAATATTTTCTTACCCTAATACACATTGCAAGAAATACTTTTTTTCCTTTAACTTGTAAAAAAATAATTTAAAAATAAATTTTATGTTCTGCATTGATATTGTTTAAAATTTGTCAATGCTTGATGATTTAGTGGTTAGCATAGATGTCTTCCAAGCAACTGGCCGGTCAATGCATTTGACATGTGAAAAAAAAAAAAAGCAACTGGAAATATTAGACTTGAAAGTGTTCATTTAAATTGTATTATTTTTTTTATTACCTTAGGTTCTTCATTTGAAGATGATCTAGAGTTGTCTATAATGGAGAAAAGAAAAATAAGGGGGAAGTTTAGAGAAATTTTGCATTGTCCATGCATACTGCTAATAAATTATTCAATTAAAAATAAGTGATGATTGGATTTTTGTAAAGTCAAAAAGTAAACAATTATTATGTGGGTGGTGGTAATCCAACTAAATAAGAAGGAAGTTTTTATTTTAAGCTTTTTTTAAATTTATTGTTAGTTTTAAAGCCAGTCAGTTCATTTTTAATTGGATTGTTTGATTTGATTTGTACTTTGCATTAAATGTAGCTGACAATTAAATTGACAACACAATTCCCTATCTTCTCCCTTACCTTCCTTCACATCATAAAAAGCTAACAAGAAAGAAGACGTTAGATAATTTTAAAGGTAGATAATAAAAAGAAATTTTCAAAACAAAGTTTTCAATTATAAATCAAAAGTCATTTTTAAAATTATATATTAATTAAATTTGTATGCCAATATTAAATAGTATTTCAATGAGAAATTTAATGAAGCCTAGAAAACCTCTAATTGACTATATTTCCCCACCCCTTTTCTCCCACTGCCTCTCCCATTTTTTTCAAAACTAAAGCAGAAATTGAAAACAAAAAAAAAAGATCTATCAATGGAAAGTGATTTTAGATTCCACTTTCAATTTATATATTTTTCCAAATCTGAAAAATTTTCAATTGAAATATTAGTCATCCCAGTATTCTTTCATGATGGCAAAGCAATTTTTAAAAAGTAAATTAAAGAGAAAATGAAATGTAGATAGCAAACAACTATATTGGTATTAAAACAGGCAAAACTCTCTATACATTTTGCCACTCAAGGCAAGCCAGAGTAATTAATGGATGCCAGAAGGCTTGCGCATAAAATCCCCATCCAGTGCCTACTCATCCAATATCCCCAGACTAGTTTCTGGCTTGTGGCCTTCATCAGTGAGAAGCTTTGGATCTGAGAGCACTGCACTTAGATCTTAGGATCTAATGCAACCCTCCAGCAGCCACCTTTTATCTCTACTTAACTACAAACCTAAAAAAACTGGTCTGGGGATATTGGATGCGTAGGCACCATTAATTATTCTGACCTGCATTGAGCGGCAATACATATAATGAGTTTTGCCTGTTTTAATAACAGTTATAAGCAAGCATAAGAAATGGTGATCATGTGATGTTTATTAACTATATTGGTACCAAATTTTATCTTGTGCTGAATGTATCATACTCATAGCTTATAGAATGTATATGCTACTAAATATACATAAAAATATGTTATTTATAGAAATATTTGTCGTTAATTTTACGATAAAATTTTATGATTAACTCGAGCTTTATTTATATATATATACATATGAATGTGTGACCACATGTGTAAACAAGTCATATAATGCTAATATATTTATGCCATAAATTAATTCTTCAATAGTTGATATTTTTGACAATCCTTAGGGACAGGTTGGAACAAATTTTCAACTTTTTAATTTAGCAAATGTTCTTTTATTCTTTGTTATATTTTCAGAAATTCTGAATTACTTGTTAAAAATATAGTTCACAAATCAAAATTATTCCCAAAAATATTTAAACTTTGCAAACAATAAAAAAATGTAAACTTAAATACCTTATAAGCCTCAATAATATACTTCATAGATGAATATTGTTGTGTAGCATATAGAGACAATTTCAGAAGTTGAATTGTGTGAATATAAACAAAATTACAGTTAATCTCTACCAAAATCTATTTAATTCAATGTCATTCATTTGCTCATAATTTCAGTCAAAATTCACTATTATTAAATATTTTTTATTGCTGCTTGTAGTATATATTTTTAATAAGCTTGTATTGTTAGGTCTGCTAATTTTTTTGTATAAAATTGATGTTAATTATAAAACCAATTCTACTTTCTAATAAACTGCATCTATGTTATTATCAATTCTCATAATTTTAATTTTGTGTGACATAACTTTACATAATCTAAAAATGTTATTACTTTATTATAGTCAGATCCCATTTAATAATTATTAAAAATAATAAATACAATGGTAATTAACTATTATATACAGTCTTTCAATCTGCAAAAGTACTTTCAGTTAATTTCTTAACCCTTCTCCACTGCCATTAAATTCAAAAAACATAATGGAAGCAAACATCATCAACTCAAATCCCATGAATCCTGAATTTTAATGTTAGCAGCTTGTCTATTAATTATATTCATTTTATTTCTATTTATTAAAATTGCCTCCTTAATTTTTCTTTTATTATGGTTTCTCTCTTCATAAAGAATTTTACTACTTTCAATATCAATCTTAAATTTATATTTACATGTCCTTTCATGAGCCAAGAAGTAGTCATTAAATCATTATTATTTTTACTTTTCACATGCTTACATAACAATTCATACTCCTTTAATCTTTTCTCTATACTGCACCTTGATTCACCTATATATGATGACATACATCCAGGTATCCGTAACTTATTAGAAATGTAAAGTGAGGAATAGGTGAGTCAGTATCTCATGAAAGAGAATCAATCATTATGATCATTGATAATTATTTATAAATTTGTTAACATCCTAACATAACATAAAATTCAAAAATCCACTACAAAATGTTTGATACACATAACTTTTCTGTTTAACAGGTATGACACTTCTAGAATAATTCACTAACTTATTCACATTATTTGAATTACAAAATGAAACATTAAACACATCCTTTTATATATCCTCAAAAAATATCACTTGAGCATTTGAAATATATGGAATAGATACCCATTTTTTATTATTAATCTTCAACTCCTTTAAATCATTATACCTCTTTTTAAATTGACATATATTATTAATCCGTTCAATTTTATAGCCAACTTCGAGCAATTTCTTAGCAAATATCTCAATATTTTTTAATTTATTACTTTGATAATGACATAATTTTTCATTATGAAACAAAAAAGATCTAAAACTTGCCATCTTATGCAAATTGGTACTTTTAATTTACAATTTATATATCCCTTTTTTTACAATGGTTTGATTATTACTTTATAACTTAACATACTATTATCTCTTGTAATAAATAAATCCAAATACATTATACATTTATCCAGTTCTTTTTCAATAGTCCATTTCAAGCCATTCAAATTATTTAACTTTTCTACAAGCAAATTTATACTATTAGTATGTCTGCAAACAAAAACATCAACCACATACTTTTTGTAAATTTTCATATCTTTAAAAGTACACATATCTAAAATTTTACTCTCATATGTAAACAAAATAAAACTGCAAACTTGGGTAACACCATGCAGACATATAGGCCAACCTTTAGAGATTTTATAAAATCCACAAACTGCTGAAAAATATATAATAAAATCTAAAGCTAAGTGTGAACATTTCCCAGAGGAATTCACATATAATTTTTATACTTTATAGTTATACTCTGTTATTTAATGCATCTAAGATGTGCACATTTAAAGTACATTCATAAATATTGTAACAGTCAAAACACGTGTATCTCGTTAACATAGTGCAGAATTCGACCACCACGCAGAACAGCAGCACCATCGAGTAGCGAAACCACCCGTGGTACCGAGTTCGAACATAGTTTATCGGTTCCACAATACAATCTACGGAATAACGCCTCTGATGCGACATAAGTAAACACTTCTTTAGGCACGGTGGTCAGGGAGATGCATGAGATTCATGGTTTTGTTTCCGAGTTGGCCAACAATCAAACGAATATTAATTCACATATATAATCGAGGAAATATATATAATGGGCATCGAATAAATGAAAACTTAACTACAGACGTACAGTTAAAATTATTTATTTACGTATTTAATAAAAAAAAACATTATTAATGTTATTAATCATATTTTATATTCAGAGTTTCAATCTAATTGGCAATTTTATTATATATAAAATACATTTATTTATAAAGAGCATTCATTTAGATGAAGGCGTAATCTAGCCACCTAAGGTTCTCGAGTGAGTATTTCTAATGCGTGCTGTAGGGAATTTATACTTTGCACTGCAAGAGTCATCAGTAGCGGCGGACATACATTTATTTAATAAAAATATTTATTTTACGACTAAGGGCAAACATTTATTTGAGAGTAGACGATGAAGATAATGCCGAGGCGGAGTGATATATAGAGAATGATAAACTAAATAAAGGAACACGTGGTACGCTTTAGAAGGGCGATATAAAATGGCAGCACTGAAACTGCACTGCCGTGAATAAGTTTATAAGGGTTTCGGGTTGGTATCTGCCTCGACCCGAAGAGGTAAAGTGTCACATGAGCATAACCAGGGACAAGCGGTCCGTGTCGCAATTTGCCAGCTGGCTGCGTGACGGTCGTCAAGCCCTACGGGAACATTATCATGTCCGCTTGTGTAATACGACTGGGGTTAATTCAACCCTATAGAATCCGGAGTATTCACGGTGTGGAATGTCATCGTGGCTTCAAAACGTAACACATATATAAGATCTAAAAGATTATGGTAATATTTAACTAGATTTCAAACTCGGCTTCCCATTATCAACGTTGACTAAAAGAAAATTGGTGACTCTCAAAGAAATGAAATTTCCGTAATTATTCATTAAAAGTTAATAATAAAAATATCTAAAAGGGGAATTATTACAGCGAGTATGTCAGCTATTACGAAGTAGTAGACCCTGCATTACAATAACTGATTCTTTGAATGCGTGTCGTATTTATATGAAATTTAAGTTATTTATAAAGCAAATGACAATTTAACACGCATTCACTGTTCAAGCGATTATAGATTTAGCTTTCAAACTAAGACAATTATGAGAAGGTAATATTTCAATGATAATTATAAATAAAATGTAGATTTGAGAAATACACACCTAAGAAGGATAGAGGGAGGTAAGCTAGATTATGCGAGAAATTTACAGATTACATTAATTCTCAAATTTTAGTTTCACAAATTTACAATTTTAACATTTTAGAAGTTATACAAATAGTAGGAGATGAGCTATAGCTTATTATTACTAGAGTACTCTATAATTTGGAATACACACACAGGTACCTGTTTTATCAGATGTTTTCTTCCATTTGTTTAATAGTAGATTGTTCGTGATTAGCAGTTTTCTTTCTTGTCTTTGGCATTTTATTGATTTTGACAGCAGCGGCTTTCTTGTCTATTTCAGGTAGCAGATCATTATGGTGTTTTTACGATGGGCAATGTGAAGTTCGGCATACGGTGGGCCATCTCCCGATGGAGAATAATCTCGGTGCTTACTCGGTCATACCTTGGCAATATCAATTTATTTTAAGATATTTTAGACTCTCCACTCGAGAGCAAAGCTAAAGTTCAAGTGAAAGTCTCCAGCAAGTCTAAGATGGCCTCCTTTTTTTATCTTGATCTTTTAATTTTTCTGTTGAGATATTTTTAGGTTTTATTTATCTTGCCCTCAGGATAATCAATGCTTTTGCTGGTTTTAATTAGAAAGAAATCTGCTGTGCTATTGTTTGTTTTGTTTTTTTCTTTTACATTCGTTAATTACATTTTTTTGGAATTTTTCTATAATTAATTTATTATCTATCACCGACCGATGCTTTTAAATTTTCAAAGACAAAAGGGAATAAAATTATTTTAACTTTAATTAATTATTGCATCAGATTTTGTTAGAATTATTATTTAACGAAATTTAAACTAAGCAACAAATACGAACTTTATAAAATTCAAAATAAATGATTAATATTACACAAAATTTATTTAGCTAAAAGAAATCTAAATTATATTATTTTATCCGTATTTATTGCCTTTAATTTGAGATCGAAATGTGTGCGTGTTTATGTTGAATTCTACATATATTTATACATTTTTAATATTGTTACACACACAATTCGATACCAAAAAGTTTAAATTTGGGTGGGATAGACCGGTCAGTGAGAGACGACAGAAAAAGGTGAAACTTAAGATTCGAATACGAATCTTACTGTTTCAATATTAAATTGTGAATGCTGACTCTCTATGGAATGTACATTCCAGCTTTTATTAATTGCAATATTCCTTTGATCTTTCTTCTAACCTAATTGAAACTTAATTATTTTACCATGAATATTGTAAAGTTCTGCATGTGAGTTTAAGTTACTTTCAAGTAAGAATCTTAGAGATTAAAATCTTGAGTCTGGTTGTAAAATGCTCTTACCATTCGATTTATTTAATTTTATTTTACAACATTACAAACAGCTAAAACCACTTATATTAATGCTTACATTATAGAATAAGTTTAGTAATAAAGTTTCTTAGTAGCCAATTTAATAAAATCCGGTTTAGAAATTGATTATATCAATATTTATATAAAGATTAGTTTAAGTATTTGTTAATTTATACATAGTTTTTATAAGGATAGATCAGAATAGTATTGAAAACTTTCATAAATGTTGACCTTTGTAAATTGAGATTGATTCAGTTAATAATATCTTTCTATGTATTATATCAAATAAGAGTTCAAGATCTTTTTAAGTTCTTAAATTTTTTTAAAGAAAGATTATTAATATTTTGTTGGTAGTCAGTTTAAAAATTTATACATTTTTTGTAGCTCATCTACATCTTTGTCATTGTTCTAAATGTCAGACACAAATGGCACTTTGCTAATACTAAGATACTAAATAAGAATAAATTTGTCTTTATCAAGAATAACTTCCCATTCCTCATTATTTGACCAATAGCAACATTTGGAAATGTTGCTTTATTTTGAAGTAATATAATTTTCTACTTCTTTCTTTTCCTATGTATTGATTTCTACTTTAACAGATCATACCATTTACACCTTTCTTAAACACTTTATCAATATAAATAAAAGTACTGATAAAGTGTTTAAGAAAGGTGTAAATGGTATATGTCTTATTTGACTATTAAAAGATCCAAACCAAAGATTTTATGACTATTTTTGTAGTTTGTTCTTGTTTATTATTATAATAACTATCTACAATCTTTTGGGGTAATTTTGATATCTATAAATTATATTTTCAGTATTTAATGGCATATAATTGTGTTTCAATAAAGATTTGTGACGATTGTATTTTAGTTCTCATTATATGTTGAACTATTTACATCTAATATTAATTACTGAACATCTTTAGAAAAATTCAAACTTTATTTAAACTATCCAAATGCAACAATTATCAAAAATATCATCCAGGTTAGCGTATAACATAACATTTTGAATGGTATTGTTTTTCTTTCTTTTTCCATTGTTGTCACCAGTAACAATACCAGTATAGGAATTGAATCCGAACTTATTGATTTATAAATATTGAATTCAAGATAACATTGTAAACAGCAGTTGGTTTATGGATTTAACATTTCAGGTTTGATTTTCATGTTAATAATATCATTGATCAGGCTAGAAACACATGAAGCAGAGATGAGAATAATACTACTTGAAATGTTGTATTATACATTAACCTATGTAAAATTACTAACAGCTGATGTATTTGGAAAGTTTAAATAAAGTATGGATTTTTTAAAGACATTGAATATTCAATATTTAAATAGTTCAACATATAATTACAAACATGTAATTGCCTTTACACCAAGTTGAGAAAGTGTGAATATCATTTTTATATAAACTTAAATGTTCATAACTATTCTTTACTTTAAACAATTTTATGTTATCAGCATATATCGATAACTTAATGTTTTATATAATTTATTACATCATTAGTATAAATATTAAATAGTAATGATGCCAAAATCCTGTGAAACTCCTATACCTATTGGAAGACTATCAATAAACAATTTATTAAGATCAATATAAAATGTCTGACTGCTTAAATAAGATTTGAACCACTTACATATTATATATGAAGTTATTTTATTAATTTTTGTAATAAGTAAATCTAAATTTATTCTATCAAATGAAATTGGTCTATAATTTTTGTGTTCAAGTTTACTTTTTTTTTGTATTACAACTATTCTAGTTATTTTAAATTAATCAGGAAAATCTCTCTGGTTAATGTACCTCTAAAAAGTAAGTCGCAAAGGATTACTAAATATATGCATCCATCTCTTAAAGTATATAAGTTGAAGTCTTTAAGAGACTGACATTTTGCTCATGCTTCAGTTCTTCAATACATTTTATGTAATTATCTAATGTTATTTCTTTAAATGAAATACCATTTTCAACAAAATTGCAAATTACATATTGTGATATACTACTATTTATATCTTAAATAAAAAAAATATTAGTAAAATAATGAATAAGAGATTACATAGAAATTTCAGCAATTTAAATTTTGAACATCTTTTTACTGTTATAATCACAATTAGCATTGTATTTGCAAAATGATTTTGGACTTTTTAAATTTTATTTTCAATATATTTAATGCATAACTTATTCCCTATTTCAATTAACTTTTTAACATTTTTTTTTTATAAATGAATGACATTATTATAATAATGAATTATTCCAGTTTTACTATAATAATTAAAATGAAAATCATGGAACAAAAATATTTTTTTTAGTATTTGGTATATGCTTATTTATTATGTTGTAAATGTCATACTGAAATTATTTGTGGTTTTGTTAATGTTGTCAATAATCATCAAAAATATAATTTATATTATTTTATTAAATTTTCTTGCATGTTTGTTGATCATTATTATACTTCATCTAGTTTCCAACATTTTGAGCTATTTAGGTCAATTTTTTTTCACAGTTTCATATCTTTTTTCAGCTGGATTACTCTTAGAAATTGAGGTTTCATTGTTTGTTTTTTAACTGTTAGGCAAATTATGTATTATTTCAGTTTACATTTATTTTATTACATCAATCAAAAATTTCTATTCATGAGGAACTACAATATATGCTAAGTTCTCTAAATATTCTTTAAATAACTAGGACTCATATATTCATAAACACGTCATTTATATTAAATTACTTTAATAATAACATAGAATTTATAACTATCCTTCAGAAAACCGGAATTGATATTTTATAAGAGTAGCTTCATACAGAAGATAGTCCAGGACTCTTTAATTAATATTGATTTATTGCTTCAAAAGTGTAATACTCTGTAGATTATAATGTATTAGGTTTGATTTCTATATGGATATTTTATTTTACACATATATGCACACATGGTCTATTAGTTTTTTATCAATATATTATTCTACAAGACATAAAATTGTGAGAATTATAATACATTAGGCATGAATTACTTAAGGATTCTTTATTTTTACACACCGTACACTAATTCACATGCATACACACATATAAGGATATGCACATCTGTGTAACATAGATATATATTAAATTGTCATTTCAGTCTTATTATATATTTTTAAAAACAATGGATCAATGTAAAATAAACAAAGAAGAAAATTACGCAACAAGTTTAATTTTAACATTTCCCATGGCTTTATTTCAGCTTTATATTATAACAATATTCCTATTCTTGAGCCTATATGTTAAAATTAAAGTATCTATAGACAGTGATCAAAATATATTTAGTTATTTAAAGTATCTTTACCTAGGTTTTCATTTGTGTGCATTTTCCAACTGGTTGGCTTTTTGATTCTCCATCAACGGCTTCATGACTTGTTTTCATTCTGTGACTCAGCAATGGAGGGGGGGAGAATAGTGGTATTAGTTATCTATATTTTGTTCAAAACTAATAAAAGTGATATTGTTCTGGATATTAGTAAAGAAGAACTCTAATTGAGAATCTAATTGAACTATCTCTAAATTAATGTGTGTGAGCAGTAAAGTGCTTACAGCAATTTAGAGTTATAAGTTACTGAATTAAAGAGACTTTGTGTACATGTTAATTAAATAATTTATAATTTTTTTCCAGAATGTTTATTTTCAAAGTATCCCAATCTATAAATAAATGTTTTTTAAAAAAAAGCTTACTATAATTTAGATATTAATTAAAACAAGTCAAGTTATAATAGTTATGTATATGATTTTAATTAAAATTATCAATTAATACTTAATTGCTGAAAGCTTATTAAACTTATTTGATAAAGATTAAATGATTTATATATTTTTTATTAATCTATGGAAATTCTAAAACACTAACTTTAAATGTGTGTACAAGTATACCAAAATTTATATAAAAGTATCACTAGATAATCTATTCTAGAATACCTATAACATTGTTATGTGAAATTATAAGATGGGAAAAGATAGCAAAAAAGGAGAATATAGAATAAAATTTACTGACTTGCATCTTGAATCAGCAGCTGCATTTGGTGTTCAGATAACAGGAAGCCTTAACTGGGTCAAATGCCTTTGATCTGTCATTTTACCATGCATGTAAAAGTTTCTTCATCATCTTTTCAGAATAATCCTAATTATAAAAGTTATTTCCAAATTTTGATGTTACATTTCATGAAATTCATCCTTAAGAAACAGCAAGATATGAAATTTATTCCATTATAAAATAAGCCATTTTGTCACAACTATACCAGGATTCCTTAAGAGAAGTTGTTTACAACTGTGGTAGACCAAATAAAAATTTTCCTAAAAAAAAATTGTATCAGCCTACAAGTTATAGATAAAGACAATTGACTTGTTATAAAGAAATTACCACTGGAGCCAATTCATCCTTTAAGCATGTTAAGCTTCACTGGTTACAGGATCTAGAATAAGGAACTTTTTATACAGAAACTTTTTTTTTTTTTAAAAAAAAAAAAAACTTTCCCAGCAATAATACAATTTCACTTATTATTTTTTATTATTCATGCATTTTTTTTTTTTTGTTTTAGAGCTTTCAGAGATAATAGATTTACTGGACAGATAAAACAATTTTAATAATATTTATTTTATTTATATATTTATGTGCACATACAGTACAATGTGTGAATGTATGGATGTTTACATAGGTAGCACACATATTGTTTATGTTTCAACTGATGAGAATAAATAAACTAAAGAATTCATCATTATATTAACTTAAATATTTAGGATTATAATATCCTTTTGTCTGTTTCACTTACCCAAAGATTTTATTTGAATTTCATAAAAGCTTTCATGTAACATTTATTTATAAAACTATGTGTAACAGCTTTGTGATTTAATGTTATAAGTTGATCAGAGCCATTTAAACTATTAATGTCATTTGCTTATTAATATTATTTGTTAGCAATGTAAATAAAAATGGATGATTTTTCATTTTATAAGTTCATATTAGTTATTTTATTTGTTCACTCTTATAAATCACTTTATAGTCACATTATTATTATTATTTTAAACCCTGAGATCACTAATTATTTATTATTTTTCATTTTAATTATATTTAAAGTTAATACAAATGTCCTTTAACTTTAAATATATGTTATAAAACTTCACTGTCAGTTAATGTTAGTCTACATTCAGAGCAGGTTATAGTTACCTGTTTAATGAGGTTTATTTAAACTTTTTTGAATTAATAGTTTTACTTTTTATGGTAAAATTGCAGTCTTTAGTGTCTGTATTAATATATTAAACCATATGTAAAGGTGGATTTCCATCTCTATTATTAAAAGAAGACTGCCTTGACAAGAGTTTGAGATTGCTGATTGTTATTGATATTTATATGATTTAAATGTTGAATAAATAATCAACAATTATAGTGGTAAAATTAAAGAGTAGTATTTGGGGTTGAATATATATAAATCATCACAATACAGGTATTAACAACTATTTGCCTCTACTATCATACATTCCAAATTTTGCACATTGGGAGCATATTCTTGGAGTGATGGGGGATTTTCTTTCTGTGGGTCATGTGTGTAGCATTAATTCTGTATAATTATTAGCATTTGTTATATAAAACAAAAGGTATTATAGCATTACACTAATTAAATATAATTAAAACATGCATTTTTTGGAAATAGAAAAGTATTATAAATTATACTTGCTTTAGTATATGCATAAAATAACAAACATACAAATTAATAAATAATAAAATAATTTATTAATGAAAGAATAAATCAATAGAATATTATTCAATATTCCTCGAGATAAATATCAGGACAAAAGTTCAAATTTTTTATATCTAACTGTTCATTAATTTATTTCAATGCAACTTTCATTGAAATAGTTTCATTCATATTATTCTCGGTAAATTATAACATAGTTTACTTCATAAATAATTCAAATTTAAATATTTTATTATTCTTGTTAATGAATGAACAAAATATAACATCTTATTTGACAATCTCAAATTTCCATTTTCATTTCTATATTATGTTACAGTTCAATATGTCTTTTACTTACTCATTTTGAATATTCAAATATATATATATATATAACATTAAATTTCTTTCATTTAGTCTATCTTACTGTGTAGTGTTTTGAAAATATTTCTTCTTCCTTTAAATATCTTTCCTTTTAAATTATTATCACACAAACATTAAATATATTTACACTTTAGTATTAGTATTTTATTTTGCTTAAAATAACAATAACAAAAAAAACTTTTTGGGCATTTATCTGTGAAATTATGTTTCTCTTTCTTCCTAATAACTTACAATAGTTGGTCTTGGAAATCACAGGATAATATACTGAGGATAACAGATGATGGGTTACTTGCTTTGATCTAGTGCTCCATATTAAAAGAATATCAGAATATAATGAGAATTTTCATAACTTTTAATAAATGAAAGTAATTAAAATAAAAATTGGCACTACTTATGTAATTTTTAACTTAATAGTTGATTCTCTTTTTTTCTTCTACTTTTTCAAATAAGAGTAAGAGAGACTTAGCTCTTTTAAATATTAGTGACTTCATTTACATATGAAACCTTGTTGTTTTCTTTATAAATTTTTGAGATTTCTCCTCAAAAAATTTATAAAGTAATCTGTTTTCTGATCAAAGAGAAATTAAATAAATATATCAGCATGTGTTTACTAAATAAATAAAATCTTTATTTATATAATTACTTTCTACACATGGCTATTTCATTCCTTGTTTGTTTCCATCTTGTATGTATATACCTGCATAAGTAAGCATACGTTATTTTCCAAAATATAATCACAATCCTAACTTTGGCATCTATATGACAATGGTTACAATATACATCCTTGCATATGTATTAAATGGATTATGTCCTGTACATGTGGGGTTCAGATTGACCTTAGGTCAACATGGGTGTGACAAAAATCTCGGCCTCAGGGTGGCCTTTGAGCATTCCATCATCAGATTTTCAATTGGATGGACGGTTGAAGAGTTGGAGTGTGGAGTGGATTGAAGCCTGTCCATTAAACTATGAGGATAGTCTATCTTAATATATATCTGAGCACTTATACTATATATGTGTGTAAAGATGATAGTCTGGACCAACTGATGATTGCTGTTTAGCATGAAATACGTATATTGGTGATTATTTATCTTTTCAGCATATATGTGTTTAGGTGTATCAGTGTTATTAGATAGAGTGGAGAGAGGTGGGTGGTGTGAAAGTCTGTGCTCATATACCCTATATCACATATATATAGCCACAGGTATATAACAAGCCTGTGTTTCAGTTAATATACATACATATAAAGCTATACATAGTATTCACAATAAAGTCCATGAATCTGGTTAAAATATTGATTTCTTTAAACCATTTATTAAATAGATCATGATATAAAACTTCTTAACATTGTATATATTTAAATAACTGTTGTTTTTCATAATTTCTAGAGAATGGATTATCTATATTCTAATCTTGAAAAAATAGTTTCAAAACATATTGAAGTTTATTATTATTTGACTAAATACTGTAGTATAATTGTCTCAAAAAGTTTCTAAAATCTAACTTTATTTTCATAATTTATCTATTATTTATTTTGATTTTACTTTAATTTCTTCACAATTTAAATAATTAGTTTGTATGGCTATGTGACTAGCTTTCCATTTATTATCTCTATGCTATTTCATATTTTTTCTCTCTCTTCAGCAAATATTTTAAAGTATTTGATTTTAAATATTTTGATGCTCTCTTTTTCAGGAATATTATTAAAGTCAAGCTTCTTTATTTGGACTTTTTTTGATACTTCTAGTCATAAGCAAGAGTGTTATTCAAAATGTTTCACAACACGTATGCTAAAAAAACTTCAAATTGCTTAAAATCATATCTTTTTGTCACCAATCTGAACTAATAATAACAGTATGACACCAAAATTATATGTATTGAACAGTTTTCTTAAATTGTGGAATCCAAATGTTTCTATCCATGTGATTGTCTAAACCTGTCAGTTTCAACCATGCTGCCATCTGGAATGTGTCATTGTTAGTTAAAGAACACCAAAATAATGTTGTTCCCTAACTAATACTGATAAATTGACAGGT
>JAQFVV010006266.1:0-140000 GCA_028023455.1 Epiperipatus broadwayi | reverse complement strand
AAATATTATCAAACACTTGTAAAATGTGCTAAATTAAAGTATGTCTAGTTATACCTATGCATATTCTTGACCATATAAAGAGAGAAAGCGTAAAGTTTATTTGTCTATATCTTATATCTTTCTCAAAACTACATAATCATACCAATAAAAATGATTCATAATTGCCTTTTTAAATGCATTTATGATTTGTTTGTTTATTTGTTAACTCATGAGGGGCTGTAATAAAGATTTTTTTTCTTTCAATTTAAAAAAAAAAAAAAATCTTTAAAATTGATATTTAATATATTCAGTTAAAATTTTGTTCATTTGTTTAAAATGTCTATAAAAATGGCAGAACACATTAATTTCTTAAATAGGTGACTTAATTTCTTAGATAGAAAGAGTGGGGGGGGGGTGTTTTAAATAATGCTCACTATCAATTTTATTTGTTACGATTTAAGTAATTAGAAAGTTTTTTTTATAATACAGTTTTTGTTAAGCTTTCGTTTAAAAATTTTTTTTTCCATAAAAAAAGATAAAATTTCAACATTTATAAACAGAAAAGTTATTGATTTCTTATACATATATAATTATGTACACATAGCCTTTCACGCTAATTGTGCATACGCTTTGTGAGTGTTAATAATAAATGAATACTTTCTCACCAATACAAGATATAGTATTTATGCAGGAATAAAAGGAATTCTCTTATTCCTACGACTCAAACGCTTATATATGAGCAAATCTGAAGTACTGGCAAAGAAAGCGTGATGATGGAACAGTCACTTTAAATTACTATATATAATGCCAGTACTTCAGATTTGCTCATATATAAGTGTTTGAGTCACAGGAATAAGAGGATTCCTTTTATTCCTGCATAAATACTATATCTTGTATTGGTGAGAAAGTATTCATTTATTATTAACACTCGCAAAGTGTATGCACAATTAGCATGAAAGGCTGATATTTGACTGTAATACAATTGTTTACATATGCTATATAAAATAAATGCTTATTTACATATTATTAAGTTTCAGTTGGAATGACATTTAGTAAATTCTAGATAATTTTACCGACGTCATTCATGCAGACATTATATATAGTAATTTAAAGTGACTGTTCCATTGTCATGCTTTCTTTGCCAGTACTTCCGATTTGCTCATATATAAGCGTTTGAGTCGTAGGAATAAGAGGATTCCTTTTATTCCTGCATAAATAATATATCTTGTATTGGTGAGAAAGTATTCATTTATTATTAACACTCGCAAAGCGTATGCATAATTAGCATGAAAGGCTGATATGTGACTGTAATACAATTGTTTACATACGCTATATAAAATAAATGCTTATTTATGTACACATACTAAATATGATATATACATAAAAACTATACATATTAACTTATTGCAAAAATATCTAGTGATATATATACACTATATATGTGAAATTGATTTAAAGTAAAATTACATGTATTAAGTGAAGCATTTACAATATAGTTTTGGCAAGCCTTTTTTATAAAAAAAAAATTCCAATCAAAATAAAAATGTTAAACACTTTCCATTTAAAAAAGTATTTCATATTTTTAATCACTTATATGCATATACTAAATATGATATGTACGTAAGGGATATACATTTTAACTATAGCAGAATACCTAGTGATGCGTATATATATATATATATCAACTATAAGAATCCAGTCAATTTAAACTATGATATAGTTTCAGATTTTCATTTACTGTGCTAATACTAAAAACTTAAAAATAATAGAGATATTTTTTTTTTATAATAAATGATTTTATTGACTATACACTAAAAAGAAATAATAATTGTTTTTTTCAGATTTACCTTGCAATAAAAGCATAGGAATGGAAAGGTTCAGAAATTAATTAAGACAATCTCTTGTTATAAAAAAATAGGGATTGACTTATTTAATTTCTGACTCCACATGCTTTTATTTTAAATTAAATCTAAAACCCCAACTGTGATTGAAGAAACAATTATTTTTAATGCACAGTCAATAAAAGCATTTAATAGAAAAAAAAACATTTGTTATTATAAAAGTTTTTTGAATGATAGTTTGTTACTCAGGAATTCACATGATGTTTGGGTACCAGAAGGAGCAGAGTTGAAAAGTTATAAGAAATACACGGGATAAATTGCACATTAAAAAAAGTTCCATGTTTTCATTTTTATATGTTTAATTATATTTTAATTTAGTATACTTATACAGCTTACTTGATTGATTTCATAAATTTCATAAATGTTTAGATAATTATATTTTAAAGATGTGGCATTCTGCCATTTGCAATACTAAATATTATAATTCATTATTGACACCAAATTTTATTACAAAATACAACCAATAATATTTTAAAATACATTTATTACTTATCACTTTTAAGTGGATTATAAACATAATCTATAATGTTCATCAATGAATCTTATATATAAAATCCTTATTTTCTCTGTCGTCTGATTGGTGAATATATGAATATTTCTTCATAAGGCTGTCATGTGTAAAATTCATAACAAGAAGTATTTTTCAATGAAAAAAATTATTATTTGTTGTGCCATTATTAAACCATAATATTTTTTAGGAATCATTTTATGCAAAGGAAGCAATTTGTTAAAACAACTAATAAATTTTTTTTTATTCCAATACCATATTTTTTTAGAATCTAGAAATGTATACAGACATCATTTTTGTAATATCTGTTTATTTATTAGTTGATATCTCAGATATTACAAAAATGATGGCTGGATACATTTCTAGATTCTAAAAAAATATGGTATTGGAATAAAACTTTTTGAAGGAAAAAAATGCTCAGAAAAAAACCCACTACATATGCTTTTAACTAGAACTGAATAGATATATGTTATAATACTGTATTTAGTTTTGATTGGTGTATAATTGAAGTTGAAATGATGGTCTTTTAGGCCAGTGTACAATTCTCACATTATTTATATATTAAAATCTTTTGTTTAATTTACATTAATCCTTTAATATATTAAAGATCAGCCTTTTCAAGCTATTGTGCATGCACTTTTTACAAGTGTTAATAATAAATGAATACTTTCATTCCCAATGAAAGCATTTATTATTAACACTCATAAAAAGCGCATGCACAATAGCTTGAAAAGGCTTATCTTTAATGTATTACAATTGATAAAACATAGCGCTATAAAATAAATGCTCATTTACATTAATCCTTTAAAAAAATTTGTTAAAGAAATCAATTAAATAAAAACTCCTGGGCTTTACATAACCCAGGTATGATCTGGTATATTGTACTAAGGAGTATCAATAATTATCACCACTGTGCAGTCCCCATCAAAGGACACTGAACAAATTATTATTTTTTATTATTATTGGGGGTATTTCAATTTTATGTATACATGAAAATAATTTAACTAAATTTAATCAAAGGTTTTCAAAGATAATCTTATATTAAAAATTGTAATATTGTGTCTCAGCAATCTATATTTTTTTTTATTTGTAATATCAGATGATGTTTCTGACATCATTTTTAAAAAAAAGTAAAAAAAAAAAAGATCATATTGCATTATTGTTATGATATATTTCATCTCAAAAATACCAAAATTTCAAGTATTTGTATGTGAATCACAAAAATTTATTATTAAACACCTTATGGAAGAAAGATAATTTCTGTAATATAAGACTCAAGTGTAAGTATAATGTAAAAATGCTCCAAGTAGGTGTGAATTTTTTAACTTATTGCTATTAAATATTTATCAACAACTTGGCATTGAATTATTCTTAGCTGGAGAATGAAGATGTTAACAATCTATATCAATTATATGAGAATTGATAAGCTTGATGATAATATTTTCTGCGTTTATCACTGATGAAAAAGATAGCACACGCAACCCTGAGGAATGCTACAGCTTCTCTTTATACCATATTGGATTTTTAAATAGTTCTATAAATGTCAAGTTATTGGGATTTGTTTTTGCAATTTTTTTTCTTTTTTCTAACAATATAGAATAATTAATAATCATATAATAATACAATATTATAAATATTCTGTAAATAATATTTGTTATATATTTTTAATACTGATTTTTAAAAAAATCCTTTTTTATTTTTCTTTATTTGTAAAAATATAAATTTGTAATAAGACTTACCATTAATTCAATAGAACCATCATGGATACTTGAGCCTCCTTGAGATCTATCTGTTAAAACAGTCAACTGCATCTGGGCTTTTGTGTCCTACAAATAAAAATTGTAAGAAAAATCAGTATAGAAAATAATTATTAATATCACAGAAGTTAAAAATCTACAATGCAACCAAACACTTCATTAGTAAGTAATTTTTAATTTTTTTTGTCATTTAAAAAAGAACAATTTAAAACACAAAAATCATAATATTGAGAATAATAATTTTTCTAATGACTGCAACTTCTAAAAGGCACATTTATGGAATCTTATTACAATATATATTTATATCACATGACCACTATCTCATACTAGCACATAATTGTTATTAAACAATTCAAAACAAAGCAAAACTCTCCATATAGTAGTGCCATCTTGTGCTAACAAGAGCAATCAATGGATGCCAGAAGGCTTGTGCATAAAATCCCTATCTAGTGCTTACTCATCCAATATCCCCAGACTAGTTTCTGGCTTGTGGCCTTCATCAGTGAGGAACCTTGGATCTGAGAGCACTGCACCTAGATCTTAGGATCTAATGCAACCCTCCAATTGAAAACACAATATTTTCAATCCAAGTTCAATAGCTTATATAGTCATATGGGTCTGAACTCAATTCAGCACCCATACATTTTGGTATCTTTGGCTCTTTAACAACCATAGCCACCACTATCCTATTAGGCAAGATTGGTGTTAAACCACTAAACATCACATGATCACTATCTCATACTAGCACATAATTGTTATTAAACAATTCAAAACAAGGCAAAACTCTCCATATAGTAGTGCCATCTTGTGCTAACAAGAGCAATCAATGGATTTTATGCACAAGCCTTCTGGCATCCATTGATTGCTCTTGTTAGCACAAGATGGCACTTCTATATGGAGAGTTTTGCTTTGTTTTGAATTGTTTATATATTTATATGTTGGTCTATTTCCATCATCTAATATAAATATTGAATGTCTTCAGAAAAATTTAACTTTATTTAAATATTCCAAATACATTTAACTGTTAATAGTAGTAGCACCCAGGTTAGTACATGTACACTGTTTTGAATGATATTCTTCTTCTTCAGATATTGCTGACCTGACCAGTGACAACAGTAGCATTGGAATCGAACCTTGGCTCTTATTTTCTTGAATACTGAATTTTAAGTTAGTGCTCTAACCAATTGAACCATCCTGCCAAAAGCATCCATAAGTAGAAATTTTATATACTTATTTATGAGGTTCCTCCTGATTTCTCCACTTCTACTGACAGTTGTTTTTGTCTGAATGGCTCGAATGGTTAGGACATTACCTTAAAATTCAATATTCAAGAATATGAGTCAAGGTTCAATTCCCATGCTAATAATACTGTCACTGGTCAGGCCAGCAATATCTGAAGAAGAAGGAGAATAATACCTCTCAAAACAGTGTGCATATACTAACCTGTGTGCTACTATTAGCAGTTAAATATATTTGGAATATTTAAATAAAGTTAACTTTTTCTCAAGACATTCAATACTTATATTAGATGATGGAAATAATCCAATATATAAATACAATTAGAATGCCATCATGACAAACACTGATTACAGTATGTCTGTGACACTTGTATTCACTAATTCATTTATCCACTATCCAAAAAATAGTGAATAAAAATGTGTAAACAAAACACAAATTATGTATTATTTTATATTATCTACTAGGGAACAATATTTAGTATACATAGAGGTTTTATTGCATTGAGAAATTGATCAAAACTCAGGCAATAGATGCAAAATTTTTGATGGATTTTATTATATGAAATACTATTTAAAGGAATTTAAAACTTTAAATTATTTTAATTAATATGAGGTGAATAACATTTTGTCTAACTTTTTTGACTATTAACATTGATACATTCCAGCTTTTATTTCATATCCTGGTCCTTTATATTATACATGGATGATTTTTTTAAAATTTCTTTTAATGTCCTTCTCTGACTTTTTAAAATTCATCTAAAGAAATTCTTCACTTTTCTATTAAGAATCTATTTTCAAAAAAAAAATAATTTCAGTGGTTATTATTAATTTAGTTATGCTTAATTCTGTTTTTTAAAATCTCAAAATATTTTAGATGAAAATGTAGTTGAGAATATTTATTGAGTATATATTGAAATGAAAATAAATAGATTACTGCTATTAAGTGATAAATAAATTGTAAGCTAGTAATATGTAATGTGATGCTTTGATATAATGTATAAATAATTTTATTATTGTGTGTTTGTGCACATATGCTGGCATGTGCCTACCAAATGTTATTTTACGAAGTTTTTCATGTAAAAAAAGCAGACAATACATTATTCACATAAAGGAAGACCTTGAATAATGCTGAATGATAACATGGTTATGCTTTTCTCAAAATATTTACTTAACCTTTTCAATGTGATCTATATAATATCCAAAAGTGCATACTGTTGTTTAAACAAATTCTCTTTTGTCTTTGTCAAAGCATGATAAACACATATTAGGAAATATTCTTAGTCATAATAAGAATCAGAACTGACATATACCGATCTTTTTATATATGAATGCTTGTTTACATATCTTAATACATTGAAACCAGAAATAACATTTGAAATCTTTTACTTATGAATATCATCCTATTTTTGTCAATATAACTAATAAAATAACTGTGCACTACTGTTTAATAATATGTTGTGGCTGTTATGTTTCTTTCATAAAGTATGCATATAAAATGTTAACACAACTGAATAAATTAGGAGTGTGCCTTTGACAAAATATATATTTTGTTAGGATCTAGTTTTATTTTATTATGTTATTCCAAATAGAATATATGTCTGACCAATGTGCAATACTAGTTTGAATTTAGCAATATTGTCATTTATATATTACTCTTTCATTTAAAAATATATAAACTAAGCATAAATGCAACAGATGCTAAAGAATATGTGGTATCATGTATCTTCTGAGCATTTATTTACATCATATAACTTATCATAATATTTACAATTTTCTTAAACATTTTATCAATACTTTTTATTTATATCAAAACTAACAGTTTCGACTACTCTGCAGTCATCATCAGAGCACTGATGATGACTGCAAGACAGATGAAACTAAAGTGTTTAAGAAAGTTGTAAATGTTATATGTTAAAAGTAGAAATCAATACATAGGAAAAGTAAGAAGAAAAAATATATATTACTTCCATTATATAACTTATTGGAAGCTTCAATGAGTACTTCCTGTTTAGTTACATATCATGTATCTTTTGAGCATTTATTTACATTATATAATTTATTGGAAGCTTCAGTTATTTTCTGTTCAGTCATCTGAGTAATTTATTATTTACGTATATATAAATGTTAAAAATGTAATGGGAATTCACATATTTTTTTATAATTTTTAGTAATATACAAATCAAAGCATAAATTAAAAACAGGTATTGAAAAGTAAAATTATATCACTAAGCAATGTTATTTGTCTGATATAGTTTAAGCCCAACATGAATTTGCTATTAATTTATTATCTAAGTTCATATAATGATCACTAACTCCGACAGCAACGTTTTATATTTGTTAGTTATATTTTCAATTTTCTAATATTTACAAAAATTTGTAGAGATTTTCCATTAAATTTTTAATATTGAAATCTATAAATTTTAAAAATATGAGACTTGGAAATATATAAGCTCTAATCACCATGTATGTGTGAAACATTTATTATTCTGTCATACTAGTATCTAAAAAATTGACTAATATCTGCTGTGTGTATGATTTGTGACAGTTTAGACAGCTGATGAGAGAAGTTTTTCTAGAAGTGTATACATGTACTGCTCAGTGATTAGTCAGTTTTATAAATAATAGGGTGACTGAATAATAATGTTTCACACACTGTCGTGAAAGCTTACATTTTTCCAAGTTTGTTTACATGTAGATTTATGTACATCAATCCATTTAATAAATATATAAATTGTAATGGTCAGACTGAACATGTTTTAATTATTTACATTTATTTCAATTTATACTGGTGCCATCTAATTTTAAACATCAGAAAATAGACCAGCATCTATATATATTTTTAAACAATATTTTCTTTAGTAGGATGATGATGATCAATCCTTATTTTCAAAACCTGGCTAAACCATGAAAAATATGTTATACCTGATGATAAATATGCAGACCAGACAATATTACATATAAAGAGGTTAACACATTATGATTGTTTATTTACAAAATATTTTGTCAATCAAAATAACTTTTTTTTAATAAAACATTTTTTCAGTCTATTATATAATATTGTTTTAGTTTACATGCATGTAGGAAAACAATAATTATTTATAGTGTCCAAGATTTTTTTGATAAATTTAAATCTTAATTTTTAATTACCCTATAATAAATTTCATGATTAAGTACATTTTCTAACACCAAACATTCAAAATACAACTCTACATGCAGACAAGCCTATAAATAAAAGACATTTATTTAATTTATAAGTTTTCTGGCATAGGCGCATGCATATATCTAATATAAGATAAATATAACTACTATGTTTTTCTACAACAGTAACTTTAGGAAATGGCCACCTTCAGATCTGAATCTCAATTTAATATAATTACAACATCAATATAGAGAGCTAATCCCTAATTTAATAGAACAAAACTAGGAATAAATCTTCACGTAAAGATACAGATATATTTAAACTATCCAAACAAGTGTATATTTACTATAAGCTTATCTACACAAAATCTAATTTCCAAAAATCAATGCAGAACTAACTTAAAAACTATTAAAATTTATTTACTCTCATTATCTAACACTTGGACACTTTTATATTATTATTATTATTTTATTGACAATTTTTAAAACAGAGAGAGAAAAAAAAATCTTTCCTTACAAAAAAACTGTAGTTAACATATCTATTAATTAAAGAAAATAAAGTCAATTCTGATTTTAAAATACAGCTAGAATATTTGTGATGTGATGCACTGTGACTTCTCCTTATATGGAGTCAGGAATTTCTCAGCAACTATACCCAGAGAAACCTGTTAGCCACTTTATCTTCCCTTTCCATTCTCCACCCTAAGTTGTCCCATAATCTGTTTCATCCCATTTCCACAACATAATCTTTGTCAACTCCATGACCTTCATATCTAAATCCCTCTTATCTTTTCTCAAACCTAGCATAAAAACCAATAACTCACTTTCTGTATAATCACTTTGTTCATATTTAATCTTCCATAACTTCATTTGTACCCTTTTTGCTTCCAAGCATTTACATTGATGTAACAGAAGTCTAATATTTTCTATGCCTTCCTTACACAACTTGCAGACTAAATCACCCATATTTTTCCATTTGTGAAGCTTAATCACAAATACTGCCCCCTGGCTCTTTTTTAAACAAAACAGTCACTTCTGAATATTTGTTTGGATTAATATACTTCAATAAACTTTAAATGTTTATGATAAAATTTAAACTGTTTTTTTAGAGAACATTCCTTCATAATGTCTACACAGTTTTGTTAAGAGACATAAGCTCAGATTACTGATGTCCAGAGTAGATTAGCAACAGTTTGCAGCTTTTTTCTTTTTTATTCACTCAGCATAATGGAGGTTCATTTGTGAAGCTTAATCAAAATACTGCCCCCCTGGCCCTTTTTTTAAACAAAACATTCACTTCTGAATGTTTGTTTGGATTAATACACTTCAATAAACTTAAAATGTTTATGATAAAATTTAAACTGTTTTTTTAGAAAACATTCACTTCATAATGTCTAAGCAGTTTTATTAAGTGACATAAGCTCAGATTACTGATGTCCAGAGTAGATTAGCAACAGTTGGCAGCTTTCTTCTTTTTTATTCACTCAGCATAATGAAGGTTCAATGTTACATGAATAAAATAAAAATCCACAATCTAGAATTCTTGCGTTAAAAAAAATTAACTTTATGTAAGTTTTACTTCTTCCTGTTTTTGCACACCCCAATCTAGTTTTCCAACATGTTTGATCTTGTTCTTATTTTTAACAGCTCTTTATCTTAATTATAAAAATTTCAAAAACATCATATGATCACCATTCTTTATGCTTATACAAGCTGTTTACATACAGACTAAACTCTCCATACAGTAGTGCCACTAAGTGAAAGTCAGAATAATCAGTGGAAGCAAGATTTGTGGATAAAATATCCATCAAGTGCCTACTTATCCAATATCTCCAGACTAGTTTCTAGCTTGTTGCTTTCACCAGTGAGAAGCCTTGGATATCAGTTCAGAATCCTTACATTTTGGTATCTTTGGGTTTTTAATAACTAGTCATAATCCTACTGGACAGAATTGGTATTAAACCTCTAAACATCACATGATTACCATTCATTATGATTACGCAAGCTGTTTACACAGAGTCTAAACTCTCCATACAGTACTGCAACTAAGTGCAAGCCAGAGTAATCATCACCATCTAGTGCCTACTAGTGTGGAGATATTGGATGAGTAGGCACTAGATGGGGATTTTATGCATGAACCTTCTTGCATTCATTGATTACTCTGACTTGCACTTAGTGGTGCTACTGTATGGAGAGTTTAGCCTCTGTATTTTCAAAAACATTTTAATTTCCTGAATTTTTTTCTTGTTTCAAATTTTTAAAAAAACAAACAGATATTTTGCAATATATTTTCATAAGAGAATTTTAATATGTCTTAATGGTTTAACTTAAATTTATTTTTTTAACACATTTTTACAGCTTTCATCACTGAGGAGCCTTAGATTTGAGAACACTGCACTAAATCCACTGATTATTCTGGCTTGCACTGAATGACACTTCTGTATGGAGTGTTTTTCCTGTTTTAACAGCTGGAGCAAGCATAAGAAAGCATAAGAAATGGTGATCATGTGATGTTTAGTGGTTTAACATATACAATTTGAATATATGTTACAATTACTTCTAATCAATTACATTCATACTCATGCCTTTATATACATATAGTTCATTAAACAAAACTATATACAATAATAATAATATGAGCAATAATAATAGTAATAATAAGAGGAATAGCAGTAGTAGTAATAGTAGTAATGGTAATAGTATTATTACACCTTAAATTTTACATTAAAAAAAAATATTCATTACTTTTAATAAATTTTATTAAAATACATATATAGTATATTTACCTGTAAATAAATTCTACTTGTTATTGGATAATAATTGGATGTAATAGGTTCAGAAACATTTGTTTTCCAAGAATGCCTTTGATTTCGTCTAATTAAAAAAGAAAAATTATCCTGAATAATTAATCAATGAAAGCCTCCATCATTTTCTAAAGATGATATTTCTGTATCCACTTTATCTATCAGTTTTATTAGAATGAAATATTAGAATAACTACAAAATTATATTTTAAATATTATTAATTATAGAAAGATGGCTACTAAATACAATATTATCTTTCAAATCATTAGAAAACCATTCAATATTTATTTTATATGATAAACTTGAATTTGACAATAGATATCATAGAAATTAACATATTAACTCTAATATTTGAACTACAAGCACTCTTCATATATCTGGAGCCTAATTGTAAATATAAGGTATTTGAACTCAGACTTGAAAGCACTTTTCAATTATCACACTATTTCATATCACTGATACACATGATCATACACATGTAGAAAAGATCAATAATTACCAATACACGTATTTCGTACTGAAACAGCACTCATCAGTTGGTCCAGATTATCATCTCTCACACATATATAATCAGTGCTCAGTTTATATTAAGATAGAAAATCTTCATACTTTAATGTCAGATTTCAATCTACTTCAACCTCCAACTCTTCAGTCATCCATACCATTGAAAATCTGATGATGAAAAGCCCAAATCCTATGCTGTTGCCTATTTCATATCACTGAGACACATGATCACTCACATGTAGAAAAGATCAATAATCACCAATATATGTATTTCATGCATGTATATGATCATGTGTATTAGTGATATGAGATAGTGTGCATAGTTGAAAGGTGCTTGCTTAAAGTCTGAGTTCAAATCCCCTAAATTTATATTAACTCTACTATTTAGCTATATCATCATCATCAACAACCGTTATCAATCCACTGCAGGATGAAGGTCTCTCCAAGTTACTTGATTCATATTTATTTAAAGAAATGTAAAAATATAAGAACTCATTAAGATTTTTTATGTAACTCTAAAACTGAAATGGTAAAATAAATTGTGTTAAAAATGTTAAAAATTGGAAGCTACTAATAATTATTAAGTGATATATTCAATGAGAACAGATGAGAAAGGATAATAATTCCTTAAATAAATAGATAAACCATATCCATAATAATAAATCATTTCCATTGCCATTTTCAATTATTTCTGTTGGATTAGGCATGTTTTATTTATTTTCTCTCTCTTTTGGCAAGTAGATTATTAAAAAAATTATTTACTCTCAATTTGGATGTGTTTAAAAAGACTAAAAGAGATCTTTTAAACATTCAAAAAAAAATTATATCGTTATTGTTAGGAAGTTTTTTAAATTGGTAACTGAAAGGTTATTGATTTTACACTTGTTTCATATTTTTAATTATTTGTGACTGGTTAAAATCTTCACCAATATTCCAAATGATTTTATTTAATTTTGATTTTTTTTAATAATATTTAATTTTGTAATATAGTACTTCTATCATATCTATGGCATTTGGTTTCAAGCCTTTTAATGGATATTACAATTTGAAAATAGTGGAAAAGCATATAAAATATACATTTTAAAGACATGGATGTATATGTGTAAGTAAGAATGCATATGTTGAAGCATATATATATACACACAAAGGAATAAGTAGGGACACTTCGATGTAATAACTACAAAATATATGTTAAAAGTAGCATTGCTATGGAATCAATCAATTATTACTGATAGTCCCCATACTAAAATATTTGGTCTAGTAGTCAATAATATTGTCTTAAGATTGCTTAGAAACAACAGAAGTTTCTTCTTATTTCTAATCTAAGACCTTATATAGATTTCAACTAAGACAAATATATTTACTTTGTTGATATTCTGCTAATATCAATTAATCTCCCTCTGAGAACTATATAAGTTAAATATTTTATGAATTAAATATAATTTAAATAATGAAATGAGAAGAGATACTTCCATGTAATAACAAGAAAAGTATGTTGACAATCACCAAAGTAAACTTCTTGCTCTAATAATCATCAATAGGTTTTGTAACTTGCGTTAGCTTAGAAATAAAAGATGGTCCCTCTTCTATTTCTAACTCAAAGATTTTCTTTTTAGATCTATTATTATTTAATAGAGCAAATAATTTAAAGAGGGAAGTATCATTGTCAATTACTCAGCAACATAAATGCCAATATATTTTTCTAAATATTATGTGGAAATATCCATCTCACTCATTCTCTTTTAGAATTAATGCATGAAAATATTTAACACACACTTATATATGAATAACATGCACATAATATATACATATAAGTTACATATAAATATCAAGAGTTTTTAAGAGGATTTTCCATTGACTTTTGTAGACAGACCTCAGCTATAACAATCCAGGCATACAATCAATTAAAAATACATATGGCAAACTGAAATTATACATCTGGGATTATTTGGCCTACTTATAAACCAAACGTGAAATCATTATTAGATTATGCTCTAAAAGATCATAAAAAAATTATAATTATAATAACAATTCTTTATGAAAGAGATTTGCTTCTTGTAAAAATCTTTTAAAAATTATAATACTTTCTGATTTCACACATGTAAAATATTGATATCTGATATACCTCTCTTACTGAAAAACCAAGATATAAAATAAAAATTCTTTCACTTTTGGTTTAAAGATAGACCAGACATGATTTTTGTCTGCAATACTAATTATTCATTGATTTTCTTCTTGATTGTATCATATCCGAATTCTCTCTAACAAGGTACATAAAAGATCCTATTAGAACATTCAATATTTACATCTACTAATGTGAAAATTATATATATATTGTAACAGTCTGAATCGTCTATCTCGCTAACACACTGCAGAATTCAAACCCCAGACACAAAACTGAACATTCTAGGAGGGGTTGCCTTCTAGATATACTAAGTTCGAATCTAAAGTCCAAATTTCACAGTGCCATCTACGTGATAATGCATCTGATGCCACTACTAGTATAACCTTTGACCGGTGCCTGGTGGTCAGGGAGAAACAAAAGACTCTATACTAAAAGAAGCTTGGGTGGCTAATTAACGTCTATGGATTTACAAAAGAAATGCAGAAAATATATATATAGACCGAGACAGTGATAGGAATCAAATAAAATAAGAGATCAAATTTAGTTTTAAATAATTTCACAAAATTTATTTATATAAATTATATATATAATGCCACTGTCTGCTTATATGAGACAGGGACGCGTATTAAATAATTGTTGGCATTATATTCCAATAAATGACAAAAAGGGTTTTAAAGCAAAGTGATATATTCTATTCCTCGGGCTAATAGCATTACGATAATGTGCTTGATGAGATAGGAACATGTGCGAGGTGCTTTGAGAAATTATACAAGTCTAAGAAAATATTTGAAAATTAAGTGTTCTAAAATATTTATTGATTTCGAGAATAGCATGGACAAAAGCTTACTAAGCAACAAAATGGGAATGTGATCAAAGCATTTATTTGATAATAATATTAATAGAGTTACATTGGGAGGTCAGTATTGCTGATAATGAATTTATTAAAGTTGGAGGGTGTGACACGTTTAAGTCACGGATGCTTTGTAAAATAAATATAAAATAAAACAATATTGAATATCCGGAATGATTACGGAGGGCATATCGCCGCTAACCCGTAGGAAAGTATTTTGATGAACAGCCGAAACTTAGCGACTGGGTGACGATTGCGTTTAATTCCCAGGTGTGTCATTTGGGGACACACTCTGCCTGGAAACCGCAAAAAGGCGAAGAGAACGGCCTTAGCTATGTAAAGAATCCTTGGAAAAATAAAACAAAGCGGTCTCAACAACCAATTCATTTACCAGCAATACGAGACGAGTGTATATAAAACATACTGAATGGGTTTTACTTGGATTAAGAGAAATGCCCAATCAAATTCCCCGAAATTCATTTAAAAGGGTCCGCACATTCTCGACGTCAATGATGAACTTTGTAATTAAAGTAGAACACGGTAATTAAAATAGGAAAATGCATGCTTGCGGGTTTGAAAAGTAAGTATAGATTTATATACGCAATCATGCATTAGGGGACACATTTAATCATTGACCTCGCACATACTCTCATATTAGATTAAAATCAATAACATGTAGATTTTAAACTATGTGATTATATTATATATTAAAGAAAAGAATCGCCCTCGAATGAGTGATTTGCAAGATAATAAAAATTGGAAATTATTTAGAAATTTAAAATATGCCTTTATAGCGGCGTCTTAGTTTCAACAAAAGGAATAATTCACTCGGTCAAAGACGATTCTGACACATTATCATAATAAAATAACAGAAAGCTTAATAAATAGAAAATATTAACCCAAGGATAGAGAGCAAAATGTTGAGTATATTTAAACACGTTAAAGAAATACATAATGAAGTTATGTGAAATATAAGAAAAACAATTTTAAATAGCTATAGCATGTTAGTTATCACAAGAGCTCTTGGGTTAATTTAGGGTTACCTCTGGAGAAGCATTTTAGGTAGATTGATGGTCGGCAGGTTTTTATATAATTTAACAGCAAAATCTGGAAATGTTCATATTTTTGGCAGCGGCAGCAGTTCCAGGGTTCCTTATGTGATAGCTTCCGATGGTCTGGAGCAGCGGCTGGCTATTCCAAGGGGACATAGCCATCTTGACGCCTCTACTCTGTCATGTCAAGGTTAGCAAATTATTAGAATAGAACTCAGAATGATTTCTCTTAGAAACATCAGAAGAATGGAGAACAAAAGAAAAACCTTCTTTTTATAGTAGAATTTAACAATAGAACTGCCCTGGAGCATTACAAAAATATATCGGACTTATCAGCTGTAATCATCCGAATGTCTAAAGGAATTCAATATTAATTAATTTCTTTTGTTACTTTCCCTGTCGACATTCGAATTACAAACTAGATTTAATTAAAAATTACTTTTATTAATTAAAGAAAACCTTAAGTGGACATCTGCTGTTTTTAGATAAACTTATATAACATTAACTAATTACAACATGAAATAATTAAACTATTGTCCCTCATTTATTTTAACAGAAATATTTGGAATAACTTTTATTAAATTAAAGAAAATGATTTTACTTTTTAAATTGCAATATTTGAATCTATTTACTAAACGAATATTTACTAAATGAATTTTATTTTAAATCAAAATATATTACGACGGTAATATATATTTGTAAATAGATTCAAACAAAATAACTTTAACAATTTATAATTTTGATATGTTTTAAAATGCATATCATAGTGTGTGCGCAATTACGACTTATATAACCTACTTTTTAATAAATCAAAATTATGTGAACATATACATAATCTATAATCTTTTATTTATTTGGGAATGAGTTATATATATAATACGAGCATTGTACTCGTGGTTTAAAATTAGGCGGGATTTTCGGTATATAAGCGTATTGCAGACACACTACGATAGATTGGGGTTCAAACTAAGGTATGAGGGTAGGAAATAGGTGAGAAAAGATGAAACAAAGATCTGCAAAGCAGACTTTACTGTTTCAATATGTCATATTTTTATTACTATTTGCGGGATATTCCGTGTAATGAAAAAGCTAAATGCTGACGTTTCAGTACAATATCAAGTATATTGTACTGAAACGTCAGCATTTAGCTTTTCCATTACATGGAATATCCTGCAAATAGTAATAATAATATGACATCTTTTATCCGTGAAAATATTAGAATTAACATATATATATATTAATGAAAAGTAATCAGAGATATACTGGTTTATTTTAGTGCAACATTTGTCAGTGTCAAAGTTTTAATGCAGTGAAGGAAAATGAAACATTTCCATTAATTTCTAAATTATTATTCAGATATCTAAGTAAATTTTAACACTAGCAAGCATATTCTATTTAGCTTATAATTCAATTTACAAAAATTATAAAAATGAGTACCAATTAACTCTCCAATATATGTTATTCAAACTAAGAGGATTGTTTGATAGGCAATTAGTTATATAAGTTTCTGAAAGATTTTAAAATTGTGTGCTAGTTGGAAAGATGTTCACCTTCAAAAAATTTTCATAATATTCACACTATATACTTTTAATATTACATATTTATAGACTTTTCACATTCACAAGATTATTAAAAATAAGTATTTAGTGATTCTTTTATTGGGAATATTAAGTTGAGTCATTGTAATAAGGCTTCATTCATTTCTACAGTGAATATAATTTCATTCTCACAGGAGTATTGCTTAAACTTGCCTCTCATATATATTCTTGGAACTTCAAACAACATAAGACTTTTTTTTTTATTGTCAACTAGACATATAAGTTTCTGGGACATTTTAATGTTGTATTTACTTTGGACTATTTCCATTATATAATATAAAGTATTGAATGTCTTCAGAAAAAATTAACTTTATTTAAATTACACAATGTTTTGAAAGTATTATTCTCCTCTTACTTCAGGTGTTGGCAGTTTAATGTACTTTGAACATTTAAATAAAGTTAAATTTTTCTATTAACATTCAATATCTTATATTAGATGATGGAAATAGTTCAATATATAAATACAACTAAAATACCATCATTGCAAATCTTCAGCAAAATATTTTAATGCTGTTTATATGAAACCTGATAAGATCTTCAACAAATTTGCATTAGATGTCATATTTTCTAATATTACATATTTATGAAGATTTTGAACATTCTCAAATTTATTAAAAATTAATACTTGGTCATTCTTTCATAAGAATATTAACTTGAGTCACTTTCAAAAAGGTTTTATTTATGTCAACAATGAGTAAAATTTTATTCTTGCAAATAGCATTATCTAAAGTTTTCTTTCATGTAAATTCTTCGGGTTTCAGAGAAAGTGAAATTCATTTTGTTTGGTTGAAAGTGAGACACATATAACAATTGGAGAAATCATTGTCTGCAAAAGTTGTATATTATACAACAAATCAATGCTTGCACCTAGTATAGATAATAATGACAAATAATGTACCGGATGACCAAGTAAAGGATTAATGTTAAAATATTAACATTAGAATTTTTTTCATCGAGCACAATAATGAGCATTAACTAGACCAGTTCTAGAATCTGCCCTCATCATCATATATAGTTTGATTAATCAATGATTTCAATGACATAATAATAATAACTGGTTATAGTTTTCAAGCAGTAGTCACTATGATCCGTCTGTCTGGACTGATCATAAAGGTAATATTACCTTGAAAAAGTTAATTTTGTTTTGAGAGTAATAATGCCTCTATATCTTTTAGAGCACTTTCTTCTGGTTTCATAGAACTGATTTATATGTCCCTATTACAGTTTAAACAATTATGCTATCATAATAAATTGTATGTAGTGTAGAACAATTTTGGGAGAACTTGGAACTGTTCAGTATGCATTAGATGATCCACAATCACATGCATAATCGTGCAATGCAATCAGATTGAAAATTAAATAAAAATAGATACAATTATTTTATTCTAATTTTAAAATAATAATTCAATAAATTAACATATAATATCACTAAAGAAATTCAAAGCATATACAATGTAGCCACATTTCATAGCCATAAACATTATATGATAAATACAACTATAAATACCTAAATCATCCCATATAGTATGCCTAATTTAATATATCTCTTGTGGGATTTAATACTTTGTTTAGCTTCCTCAGTCTTTTCAAAGATATACCCATATGTTGCATGATATTATTTGTTAATTATATTCATATACTTTATGAGCAATCTTAAAATAAAATTTACATTGTCTAATATTTCATAATAAAAATATTTTATAAAATTATATAAATAATATGAGCATATAAATTTCACAAAATCTTCCAGACAAAAGGAAAAAAAACAATTGCAAAAAGTTCATAAATTAATTAATCTTTTACTAATTAAATGCTGGTTTTTAAAATATTTGGATTAATGGTCATATAATGATAGGAAAAGCATTAACTATTTTACTATTCAGTAATCTTCATACTACATTTAGTATTTTGTTGTTTTCATCTCTATCATTGTGCACAGATGGTTTAATTTTGATATACTTTTATTACACTTAAACTAATCATCTTGTTTGCACATTAATATTTCTAATTAAAAAGTCTCTTCAAAATCTTGAATTTTTCCCAGCTATATATTCACATCATTTTTACTTCAATTCATTAACTGAATTTTGTTTTTCATAACTTATTAGTTGTTAAATAGGCCATCAGCTCAGGGATACATTTTATCTTATAAAATGTCTGCAATTAAAATATAAAACACTTTTAAGATAATATATTCACTCTTACCAGTGACTACATCTCCAGACTGTGATGACAACTCAAATTTGAAATTAGCAAATCATCTTTTAATTCAAACCAGCAATAAATAACTGTTTAATAGATATAATTCAAAAATGATAATGATAAATTATAGCTTTTCAATGCTAGTTTAATTTTGTTACTCCTGTAAATTTGATACTGAATTATACTTTTGTAGAGTTATATTTCTAATACCTTCATGTAGTAAATTTCACCATCAGTTAGTTCAATTAAAACTGCAACTACAAAGAACTAACAAACAATTAACTGGTGTTATTTATTCATGTTTTATATACAAGTCTGTTCTCATATACAAAAATCTGTGCTTTCTGCATATAAAAAACAAGTCTTTTGTTGACTGAAAAATATATTGACTTGTCTATGCTATATTTGTTTTTCTTTTGATCACTTTTTGGTTAATAATTTATTTAATTAACAAATTTATTACTAAGAAAAATAACTTGATTAAAATCATATTCTCTTTCTATTTTTGAGTAATGTATTAATTTTATAAAAACTGAAGTTTAAATCGAAAATCATAAATTTACCTTTACAAAAATTAATTATTAAAATAAAATAAATAAAAAATTTCTTTCCTTTACAAACAAAATTTATTTCATAATGCTCAATTTTGAATTTATTAATTAATTTCACTAACATTCAATTACATAATACTTTCTGAAATAATTAATACTTTTATAAATGATAAAGTTTTATTTCTTGGCTCACAATTTTATCTCACTACAAAAAATGTAAAATGACTCATTTCTTTTTCTTTATAGCACATTAAAGACTCTATATTGCATTACAGAATTTTAATTAGATTTGTCTAATTTTAATCATTGTAGAAAATTGTGTTTATATCCTTAATATTATTCAAATAATTCAAAATTTAAAATATATATGTAGATACTAAGATATCTATTCTAAACTTTAATGTATTGAATAGCCCCCACCCCCCCATGTACACACATATTTCTCTTAAAATATATAACTGTTAAGATAATAGTTTTAATTTTGCAATAATCATGTTTCATAATTTTGAGTTATTATACAAAATTGCCAATACCTTCTAATATGCCCATTTGCATTTCTTATTAAAGACTGGTTTTTATTACTTCAATTTTCATAGCCTTATCTCTAGGCTAACTTTACGGTTCTATTTTTTCTCTGATTACTAAATCATACTCTTATAATAATGTGTATAATGATAGTTAATATTTTAAAATTGAATATATGTGAAATTCACCATCTCGTTAAATAAAAATTGAACTGGCCTCTAGTTGCCATTTTCTTACTGTAAAAGGTTATTGCAAATGGCAACTCGAGGGTTGTTCACTTATTATTTAAACAGACTTGGAAATTTCACATGACTATATTTATGTGCGTGTGTGTCGGGATATTACTTACACTCTCTTGACAGCTTCTCTTCCATTAGCATCTGTATAAAATACTCCTTTTGAATCTAAATTGGTATCATATCTGGTAATTACTTCTTTACCAATTTCATCTCTAATAAAAAACAAAAATGCACATGTATAATAAATCCTATTAAATTAAAAAAAAAAAACAAGACTAAAAATCTGAAATGTCAATGACGGTATTTGTCATTTAATCTTCTTATCCCATAAGGAAGAGAATGTATTTAGTCTTAAAATTATATGAATGCATTTCTACATCCTGTATGGTTAAGTATAAGAATCTGGGGTGTACATTCCTTAGATAAATTCCCGTGTGACCCTTCCGACGACGCTCATAAAGCCAATTTTTGTGTTATGTTTTTATTAAGTAACAGGCGGCTGTAAACATTCATTTAATAAAGAGGAAACATTAAAATAACTATTAAGTAATATATAAGGTATATGAGCACAGACTTCCACAGGAGCCCCCCCCCCCCCCACTTCCTCATACCACTGATCCACTTGAACACATATTTGTTGAAAAGATAAATCACCACCAATATACGTTTTTCACAAAACCCCAACACTCCTCTGGGGCCCCAGCCCACCCTCCCCACACATTTTTTCAATGCCCGCACATATATATAAAAAGCCCACCCCCCCCCATACTAGAGAGGAGGGGCTCTTCTCCTCACCCCACCCCTCCTCCTCCCCCCCCCCTCCAAATAAAAATATGGGGGGGTTGTAAGGCCACCCCCCCGCCGGGCGGCTTGCCCCCCCCCCCCTTGCCTAAGGGAAACTGACCTCCCTCCTCAAATAAAACCAATTAATTTTTTAAAAAAAGAAAGGAAAGGGCATCCATCTTTTCTATTAAAAAAAACACACACACAAAAATATAGCCCACACCTTCCATATATAATAAATAATATAAGAGAATTGAACACGACCCACCACTCTCCACACTATCTCATAACACTAAGATGTTCAAACATTAAATAATTTTGTTAGAAAATTTAATTTCTATTTTAGTCTTTAATATTATTATTCTTTTAATTTTATTTATATTTTGTCATATTAGTAGTTTAATGTGAAAAATAAATACATTTTAAAAAGTAATGATACTTTTAAAAAAATTACCAAATATAAAATCAGTTTTTGTTATTTTCAACAGTTTAAATGAATATCTTTTAAGGAGTAATGATACTTTTAAAAAATTCTATAGACTTAGTTTTTGTTATATTCTATCATTTTTACATTGCTTGAGATTTAAAATTAAGTTAATTTTTAAATTGTTCATAATTATGAATAACTTTTCAAACAATTTAAGATAGTTAAAGAATTCACTTATTGAAATATAAATTCTATCTTCAAATTATTGCAAAATATTTTTTTAAAAAAAATATTTTTATATGCAATGAAATTATGTATTATAAATATAGGTGATTTGAACTCAGACTTTCAAGCACCTGTCAACTATGTACACTATCTCATACCACTGATACATATGACCACACACATGTAGAAAAGATAAATAATCACCAATATACATATTTCGTGCTGAACCAGCACTCATCAGTTAGTCCAGATTACCATCTCCCACATATATATAATCAGTGCTTAGCACTGATTATATTGTAACAGTCAGATTTGTACACTCATGCAACAAAATTCAGAGCCCAAGAAAAATATACCAAAGCTGACCGTAGTGAGGTGGTTGAGACCTCTAATCCGACCAAACTCCAACTCATCTGCCAGTACTCCAAATTTAACACCTTATGAGTGACATTCCTGGGGCTACACTCGGTTCTCATTTAACCGCGAGCCGACATAGAACAGGGAGAAACACGAGACTTAAGGTCATTACTAACCTTACTAAATAAGTGATATATAACACTCAACACTCTATTAATCTTAAATACTAGACATACACATATAGCATATAAACTCATTAAGAAATCGGAGTAATGAACTGTGACAGTATGGATTGGATAAGATACTGTGGTTTGGTTTGATCTAGAGTCTGAGCAAGAAAGATATACAACAGTTTATATTTAAAAAAGATTTATTAAAGCAATAACAAATGATCTAACACAAAATATCATAATGGCAGGGATTGTATAATCTTCACAAGGTATTCAATACAGGCAAGCATGTTACAATAGTTGGGACTGTTATCAAGTACATCTGTTCCCTTTTAAACATATTACAATACATGTGTGTGTGAGTTATAGAGGTCATGCCTAATTATTTAATATGCTCATCTTATGAACTTGACTTGCTTAAGTTAGAAGTTGATACTTTAGTAGAGATGATGAGTGTGCATTTTAAAGATGTTATATATATAAATTAACTGAGCAACTAAATAAACTCAGAATCATGCAGATTCAAACTACAACCAGATTCAAACTCCAGTCTAAAGCTGAATGATTAATTAATATGGGAAAAGAACTGGTTACCATTAGGCTCACATATATCTATATAAAATATTAAAGAAATAAACTTGCAGTGCGAGTGTGTGATACTTCAAGAGTTTCAGCATCAATTGCTCGGTTTGCTCTGAGACCGACGGTTTGCTGCTACTGATATATGAACATAAAGTTCAGAAGTCGGATTGGCTTTAGAAAATCTGGGTCCTCACCCCCAGTTCTAATGAAGATAGCCATAACCAACTAAATAAAGGGGCGTTTGTTACGTGAACCCTTGTCCGAGGCAGCAAACAACACATATAAGTGTACTGTATAAAAACACACCCGAATGCACGCAATATATATATATAAAGCAATAAGTATGCATATAATTAATTGCGCCTAAAACAGATAGATTTTATCTGTCAAGCTAATTCAAAACAGTTCTTAAAATTAGCATTATAAGTATGCTAATAAAATGGGCTTAAACTACATAAAATAATCTAGTTAAGATCCTGCATCTGCATATAAATATTCTTAATTAAGGAGGGAAAGTATATTCAATGGGACTTAATACAAACATTAGCAAATATACTTTATCATCTCTAGACAAATATATATATCCCTTCCAACTAATAAATATCAAGGTTATAATATAAGATCGGTTAACAAATCTTAAAAAATACGATTTTACAAATATATATATAACTATGATAACAAGAGTGGTTAGTGCATTCGTTTATTACCAATATTATAATTTGAAACAATGATTTAATAAAATAAACAAGGCTTTTAAAATGTCTAAGTGAAGATTACAATTATCTCCTTTATAAATTACTTACTTAGTTTCATTGTTTCGAAATCTGAGCATATTATCACATATTAAACATAACAAAATGCATTTAAACAAAATATTAAAATTACTAAATTAGGAAGAGTTAGTTTGTAGGGATTGAAGAGAATAAATCTCGGACATTTAATAGTATAAAAAAATATGAAATCTTTTAATTCATAAAAGATTTCAGCAGTTTATAAAATTAAAGTAAGTGAGCTTTTTTCTTTTACATTATAGATAAAGTTACACAGACTGATAGTTTCGTTTTATAAGAGGGTAAAATTGAAAGAGTTTTTATAATTTAGATAGAATGTTCTTTTTAAAATGTTATAAGAATTTATAGATTAAAGTTCATACCGCAGCTTCTTTTTAAAAATGATTACCATCTCTCTCTGCCTCCTTGAGTGGACTTGAAGCGTATATCAATGATAGTGGTTGGAATAGGGCGTCTGACAGCATCATAATCTTCAGTGGCCTTTCAGATAGGTTAAATTTCTTCATATTCTCCATGCAGGTTGCTGGAAAGTCTATTCAAAGGAATGTTTAGAGGAACTGAGAGTAGCCATCTGGCTTAAGAGCCAGTAAATATATTATTTTACTCGATCATTTTGGATTCTGGTCTCCACAACAATTTTCAGAAGAAAAAAAGAGTGTAAAATTCAAAAAAAATCTGCAATATTTATATTCCCTAGATCAAAAGCCAGCGACTATCTATTTTAAAACACAATTCAGACTTCTAAGTTTTAGCCTTAGGTCTCCTTTGATTCTTATCTTTTTTTTATCTTGTTGCCCAAACTTTTACTGGTTTGATCTGGGAAAAGAAATTCATTACAATCGTAATGAATGAGCTCTAGAACAATGTCAATAACCTAGGGACTATCTGATCCCACCTGCAAATTATTCTAAATAAAAATCTGCGATATCTATATTCCCTAGATCAAAAGCCAGTGACTATCTATTTTAAAACACAATTCAAACTTCTAAGTTTTACAGCAGTCTGTCTCTTTTGATTCTAATCTCTTTTTTTTATCTTGTTGCCAAATTTTTACTGGTTTGATCTGGGAAAAGAAATTCATTACAATCATAATGAATGAGCTCTAAAACAATGTCAATAACCTAGGGACCATCTGATCTCACCTGCGAATTATTCTAAATAGTCTTATTACCAATCTGTGAATTTCGCATGTGATTTATAATTTACCTAAACCAAACTTGTTAAAGAATATTTAGCCACATTTTCTAAACAAAATAACCCTTATATAATATATTATTTATATAAATGCTGCAATATATCTATACAAAACTTAATATCATTATCATTTACAGGTGCTTGTATGTGTGACAATAAACATATAATTGTTTGAATGCGTATAAAACTGTGATTATATATATAACTGTATAAATGAATATATCACTGTGTGGACACATACAACTGTGTAAACATATATATACAGCTGTGTAAAGGCATATAACACTGTGTGGATATATATACACGTGTACTAAAGAGTGTTTAAAACCGGCATAGATGTGTCTATGGAGACATAAAGGTGAAACAGATAGAAGGACAGTAATATTTGTTTCATTATATATGTGGGAGATGATAATCTGGACTAACTGATGAGTGCTGGTTCAGCACGAAATATGTATATTGGTGATTATTTATCTTTTCTACATGTGTGTGGTTATGTGTATCAGTGGTATGAGATAGTGTAGATAGTTGACAGGTGTTTGAAAGTCTGAGTTCAAATCCCCTATATTTACAATTAAGTTCTAGGTATATGAAGAATGCCTGTATTTCAAATATTTATTTATCATAATAAAAACATTTTCCCCACATTTGAATAACTTAAAACATTAAAAGTTTTTATTACAATTTGATTTACAAGTATTAAACTTTCTGGAATTCACAACTTTGACAACATTCATTTCAGATAAATACTAATCATTTATTAGGCTACAGATTATCATATCATTCCTAACTCAGGCATAAACTTTAAACCAGTTAAAAATTAATACATCTTTGTCCAAGTGTACTACTTTTTTAGATATATTTATACTTTTACTTTACTATACAGTCTTGAAACATATGTATAAAGGCATCTGAAAAAGATTAATGATCTCCAAGATACCTTTCATGCTGAACCAGCACACTTCAGTTAGCCCAGGTCACAATATCTTGCACATGTCTTCATCATTTGTTCAATATTTAACATTAACAGTTTATTACAATATGACTTACAATAGTTTGTGCATTCTTAACTTATAAATCACATAGCAATATATTGGTATTGATAAAGGCTGAAAAATGATGAAAACATATATAAGAGAATGATGACCTGAAGTTCTGGTTCAGCATGAAAAGCATTTGGGAGTAGTTATCCTTTTTATTTGTGTTTTTATTCACATGTTTACAAGTATGTGTGTGATGTGGAAGTTTTACTTATATTTATTAAACCCATAACCAAATTTATTTATATTAGATATAGACAAATTGTAATATGTATGATGATCACAGCTCCATCTACAAAAAGAAATATATAATTTCATTCCATAAATTTCAGTTAGCTTTTACCCAATCAACTGATGAAATGTTAAGAAAGACATTCATATATGAGAATGTGATTTTTGAATCCCCAATTTTGATATCAATTACGATCAATTTATAATTTAATAACAGTCAATAATTTTGGGACAATCTGAAAAATGCCTTATTTTCTTATTTAAGACATTAAAACACAATTATACACTATGCATGGGTAACCATAGCTCTGATTATAAAAGAATTATAATTTTATGGTTAAAGTTATATAATTTTTTTTTACTTAATGTAATTTTATTTAACTACTTGTTTCAAAGTCAAATTATTATAAATGCAATAATAAATAAATATAATGAGATAAAAATCACTCAAATGGTATACACTTCTCAGAGTTTAAAACTTAATAAATCTTAGTTATGGTCAAATCCCAGATAAAAGATAATACAAAAGCAAAATTTGTAATATTAGACAGTGAATCCAAATGACAGCAATTTGATTTAGATATTCTATATTATTATTAAACACATTTACATCATTATGAAGATTTTTTTATTTAAATTAGTATCAAAATTTAAATCATATAAATGTAATACTAATTAAACTCGATAAAGAATATTGAACCCATTGGAAAACAATTGAAAAGCATAAAATAAAAACTAACACTACAAAGATAATGAAAATAAATAGTAAAATGCTGTACAAAGAATAAAAATAAATATAGAACATATTTTATAAGTGAGAAATTAATCAAATGATAACAAATGTAACAGGGAATATATAGGATGGCAAATACAATGGTAAACATTTCAAAGTAAATCACTGTTTTAATTGAAGTACAATTCATTATAGAAGAGATAATAAATATAAAAAATATTTATAATGAATGCTTTTATTTATTATGGGAACTGAAAATCAATTTAATATAAAATAAAAGTGTGGGAATTAAAAAATTAATTAAATTCTCCCTTGCAATAAAAGTAGAGATTAATGTAAATTCTGGATGCCCATATTTTTATTTCAAGTTAGATATCAAACCTCAATTGTGATTAAAGAAACAATTATTTTCTTGGTTTTTAGTTCCCATAAAAAATAAAAACATTCACTATATATATATATTATTTATTCTTTAGCATTAAAATTGTAATGAAAGATTTTTTTATTTCAATTTTAAATCATGCTAAAATACTTTTCAGATTAAAAGTATAGTCATAAGTATTAAATCAACCTTGATTACAATACAGTTTCATTTACCTGCCCACTGATCTGCGTTTAAAAAACAAAGTAAGATATCTAAATTATTTTAGTGTTATATTGCATTGCTAGTGATTTACAAAAAATGTATCAAATTTGAACAAATTATTATTAAATTTGAAGAAATTATTTTGAATATTAATATATTAAACTTATTTTTAAAATTTCATTCTAACCTCAATAAAAGCATTTAAATGAAGCAAATTGCCTAACAATATATATATACTGATCTCTTGTGAGCATTACAGGAAAACCTTTTAAATTTTTAACAACTTAATTTAAATTTGATATCAAAAAAATTCAAATTTCATCCACCCACTGCTCTAGATTTAAAAAACTTAGTAAGTTATGTAAAATATTTGTATCATATTGCATTGTCTATGATTTATATCAAATATATCAAATTTCAACAACTTCTATTGTAAATAAATATATTAAATTTCAATTTTAAAATTGTATTTTAACTTAAATAAAAGTGTTTACATTCAAACAAACAAACAGATAAAGATTATAACTTCAATAAAAGCATTTAAAAAAGTAGATGGAAAGTATTAGATTTTGCAATATGAGTTTTGAAAAAAACAAAAAAATAAAATTTGGGTAAATATAATTAGAAACATCTTTTCCAAAGACTTCATCATGCAGTTGAAGTGTTTAATATTCATTCATTTTATATTTAAAAATCCAAAGTGCATGTGCAACAGTTTAATGCTGTTTAAATATTATAGTTTATTAAAATTTATTGTAGAAAGTGTTGTCTAAATTCATTAACAGATCTTTGGGACCATTTTTTTAAATTTAAAATGAAAATCTCTTTATTAAGCTGATAAACATTTTAGAACAATTGGATAACATAAAATTCATTTTAAAAAATGAAAAGCATTAAATTGAGTTTACTTATACAAACAAAAAGAAACTTGAATGTGTCAAAAAATTAAAAAAAATAATTGCTGTTAAAAAAGTGATTATAAGACTTTTAATGACATATAAAGACATAGAAAGAGATTTAGATAATGTAGCAGATGATTTGTAATATAGATACAGAAAGATAAATGTGTTTGAAATAAAATACATTGAATGAGAAAATCAAAAACACATTATTTATCAACAGTTTTCAAATACTGATTAATCAGAGTTCAAAATGTTTTCTGATTTTGTTTCATCCTCTTTATTATGAATAGATAGTATGATAGAAAGCATAAATTCAAGAAATCATGATTTATTGCTAACAACCCCATGCTGTAAGCAAAAAAATCCCATGTCTCCTCAACAAAGAAATTGAATATATAAATAGGGCATTTACATAAATGTGCACCTTATTTAAATGCGGTATTGCTTTCTACAGAAAAAGACAGGTGCTATGATTATGACCATTAATATCGCAAGCATCCTTAGCAAATTATAACAATAATAAAAATTGTAGTACCTATTCTGGGTTAAATAAATAAAATGTTTATATATTAGGTAATATTAGGTGGTTATCTGTGTACAGTAAAAATGGTAATAATAACAACAAGTTTCTTGATTCTTCAGTTTACACAATATTTTATAAATTAAAAATTTACTCTAGTGTCTATTCTATATTTCAGTAGTCAATAATTATACTATCCCTATTGCATATTGAAACTCCATCCACACTGTGTTTCTTGATATTGTATGAATGACACTTGGAGTTCAAAACTTAAAGAGATGCATTTTTACATCTAGCAACCACATTTAATTCTATTTTACCATTAAAGCAGTTGAAAAATATTATATAAATTACTTCTGCAATTTATTTACTGTTGAATGTTTTTTTTTTTTTCAAATATAAAGCTTACCAAAATATTTTTATTTACTTGCTACATATATTTGTTGTGATTTATATTGATTTCTACATATAACTCCAGAAAAGTTTGCTATTAATGGAATGAAGACCTCTTGATTTTTATTTGAGGCTTTAAAGGAAGTGAGCATAACAAACTCATAAAGATGACTTCATACCTTATTTTCATTGCAAATGTTATTAGATGATTATTCATACAGTAAATGAACATAGATGGGCAACAACAGGAATAAGCCAGTAGGGTGAGTTTATTGGCTTTTTATCTCAGTTTAAGATCTCACTTCCTTATAGTCATTAATTGAAATATCAGATGAGTTTTCTTGATCACAAAATGAAATGAATGTTTGTGCATATGAATGATTATTTTAAATAGATATTTACAACCACAAAAAAACTAAATTATAACTCTTAATATGAAGATGCTGTAGTCATTGGCCAAGGTAGTAGTTGGCAACTGAAAGAGGAGAGTGCTTAAAATATCCTGACTCTGGACTGAGATGACAATTTAATGATGATGTTTTATTTAAGTACCTATAACTACAGACAACTTTCAAATGAATAAAGATTGCATGAATTGGAAAAAAAAGTTTGATATTAAATGGGACAAGTTAGAAAAAAGATTCAAATGATTTAAAAAGAAAAATACACTTTTCTACAAAGGCACAAATATTCGAAGAATAACTGGAATAGTATGATCACCCTTTCATATGCTTATACATGTTAATAAGAGTACCCCTCTCCACACATTAACATCATGTGTAAGCATATGAAACAGTGATCATGTGATGTTTGGTGATTTTATACCCATTCTGCCCATAGGATAATGCTGACTGTGATTTTTGAAAAACCAAAGACACCAAATTGTATAGATGCTGAACTGAGTTCAGATCTACATGACTATATAAGCAAATGAGCTTGGATTGGAAGTATTATGATCGTTTTCATCTTGGGCTCCTAGCTTTATAGTTAACCAAATAAGTAAAATGTGCTGCTGTAGGATTGCATTGGATCCTAAGATCTAGATGCAGTGCTCTCAAATCCAAGGCTCCTCACTGATGAAGGCTCCAAGCTAGAAACTACTCTGAGAATGATGGAGGAGTAGGCACTATATAGGGATTTTATGCACAAATCTTTCTGCATCTATTGATTATGAAGGCTTGCACTTAGAGGTACTATTATATGGAGAACGGTACTCTTATTGCGAAAGATACCAAATGCATATAATTATTTTATGCACCTACAAATTTTTATTGTGATGAAGAAGTAGAGAATTCATACATGGATATATAAATGTTTTGCTCAAACCAAACAACAGTTTAAAATTGTCAAGAGAGACTTTAATGCTAGAGTTTGTAGACTATTTGAAAATAAAAATGCTGGGTGGTAAATTTGGTTATGGTAATATAAATAATAATGGATGCAACCTTGTGGAATGTGCAGAAAAAGAAACGCTATATATTAGGGTTTTTTTAAAAAAAAAATACTAAATGGCATGGACATGATACCATCCAAATGAAAGTGCAGCTGAAATTAAGACTGTAACATTCTTAATAACATCAATACAGGAAGTGATCATCGATTAATGAAGTATAAGATACCTGTTAATACAAAACTAAAGAGACAAATAATATTTAAAAAAATATTAATAATTGATCATTCTAAACTTGAAAAATAATCATTTAAATTTAAACTTGCAAATCATTTAAAAAAAAATATTAACAGATTTTGAAGATGCTTCAGATTTGAATAAAATCAATAAAATAATACACTGCTAGTAAAAACTGCAACAAAAGTAGCTAGTACAAAAGTAGCTAGTACAAAAGTAGCGATTTGTCATCTAAGTTTCTACTGAGGCAAAACAATGTATATAAAAAACAGAAATATAAAAAAAAATTTAAATGATCTATTAAAAAGAATTAAATATCTGGAGTTTTACTAAATGTTACATGATGGAATAATAATTAAATAAGAAATTATAATTGCGAATTGGCAATGAAAGTCATAGAAGAAAATAAAAATATCATAAGTAAGAATATCTTGATAGTTATTTTTACAATAAAAAAAAGATTGCATTATTACTAAAAACAGATATATTATCATGAATTGTGTGAAAGAGTTCTACAAAAAAATTTATATAGTAATAAAGAACAAGAACATAAAATAACCTCTATAGTTATTACATATTCTGAATTCCTAATCATTTTAAATAAAGAAGTGAGACATGCAACCAAATCTATAAAGAAAAGCTCGAAAAGAAGCACGTGAAGAAATAGAAAAATTGTTGGCAATGTTATATAGCAAATGTCTAAATAATAAGGAAATATCAAATGGCTGAAAAAATCCATCAATAATACTAAAGCTTAAAAATGGTAATACAATAAATATTAGAAATTAGTCATATTGGTTTTATACAAAAACTGCCAAATGATTACCATTTATCTTCACAAAATCTTTGGTTTTAATCAATCAAGAGAATAAGGTGGATTTAAAATTAGTTTTAACACAGTGGATCACAATCAAATAATGAAAGAAGTCATAGAAATGATGAATGAATATGAGTTACCATTCTGTTTTGGATTTATAGATTACGGAAAGGCATTTATTTCTGTAAACATTACTATGGTGATCCAGATATTGATTTATCAATATTTGGATCTAGAATATAGTCATATTTTAAAGAGTATTTGTCAAAATGCAGCAGCAGTGAGTATATTATATAGTGATACTGCAAAAATTAATATTGAGAAGGGTTACAATAGAATAATTTGAAATCTCCAAAACTTTTTACAATAGTTTTACAAAAAAAAAAATTTGTGGATTAAAATGAGAAGCTAAGGGAGTAAAAGAAAATGGAGATTATTTAAGTCACCTAGATTTTCAGATAATGTTAGTGATTTATCAAATAAAAGTAAGTAGTAGAACTAAAAATAAATGCTATATTGACTAAAATAATGTTCTATGGATTTTCTCAGAAAAAGAAACTTAAGGTTGATAATCATGAATTATAAAGTTTACTTCTTAGGTCTTGGTCAGATTATAAACTTGGATAGAGCACTTTTAGTAGAAATAATATTAAAAGGAAATGTATCTATGTATTTGAAAAGGAAAGATTTTTTTTTTGCAAATGTGTTTACCAGTTTTAATTTTTGGATCTGAAATTTGGATCCTAACAGAAAATCAATACAACGACTGCAGATTATTTTAAAAAAATATGGAGAAATGTATATTAGGAATAACAAAAAGATATCAAAGAGAAATAGATAGATAAGAGAACAAACAGATATCACTGGCATTATTAAAAGAATTAAAAAACAGAAATGGAGCTAGGAAAAACATATTAGAAGAGATGATAATAAATAGGCAGGTTAAGTCTTAAATCGAATCCTGAGAGATTTTTTAAGACATAAAAAGAGATTACATGTGAGATGTATGGATGGAAAATGGAAGTTTGTTGATGTGTTATACAAAAGAAAGGTTAGGGATCAGAAACTGGATTAAACATAGAAAGATTTTCTTCTCGCAATGGATCGATAATAATTGAGATGTCAATCAAATCATCTTTCTGATATAATTTAATACTACTGTTGTACTATATGAAAAAGTAACAAATAACTCTGCAGTATATATACATACATTGAGAAATAACTTTTCTTCATAAGCTGTCTTGGAGAGCTGCTAACAAACCATGCAAAAATAACACCTATCTGATATTAATTCTACAAGAAAAACTGACAAAAAAGTTGTTACTAAAATGCATAAATATTATGGAACATTTTGTTAATTTTTTCATGCAGTATGGCAGCCATAATTAAAATCCATTCGACATGATGATTGGAACTGATATATTTTCTGATTTATTTACATCTAATTTAAGGTCCATTAATCTACTTATTAAATATAATATATATACAATATATAAAAAGATCTATTTTGTAAGTGAAATCATGGTCTTGAAGATATTTTAAATTTCATTTTGCTAGGATTTACTGCTATTTAGCCTCAGGATGATTGTTAATGAGTAGTAATTGATAATTTTCTGGCAATATCAGAAATTAAAATTATCTCTGTTTACATGGATATAATCTTCTAATTTCCATTCTTTATCAAATTTAAAGTCTATGAAAAAATATAATTCAATATATTTGTAAATTTATGAACTTATTTAAATTTAATTAATTTACTTTGTAGGAATTGGTCCAATAATCCAATCAAATTCAGCAAAGTTTTGACCTTTTCTTAATCTTATAACTTGAGAAATCCAAGAGTTAAATTTTTGATGAACTTCTTCCACTAAAGAACCCTAAAATAAATAAGCAGTAGTTATAAACTTACTATAATTATTGATTAATAGTCAACTTTAAATAAGCATGTAGGAATATATATATATGTAATAATATTATAAATCAATGTCTATATTTCTTTGAATCAATATACATAATCTTATAATTAAATATTAGTAAATACAGTATCAAAAATTTCGAAAAATACAAAAATTATAATCGTCACTTAGGAGCACTTTTGACTATTCTTGTAGTCTTTGTCAACTAATACTCTAAAAAGTTAACATTCCCATAATTCCATGATCTTAACATTTGCTACCTGCCTATTGATTAAGTCTTGCTTGTATTTATATATTAGCATAACTTTCTCTATTTTCCTTTTATTGTTATTTCTTTCAGTTTGTAATATTTTTACATTATTATAATTGAAATTAATACCATATATACATGATTTATTATGGTTATAAAAAATGGAAGCTGATACATTATTATTACCTTTACAATTTTGTTTCATATTTTGAACCCTTTTTATCATGGAATTATGGGAAGGTTAACCTTTCAAAGTATTAGTTGACAAAGACTACAAGGATAGTTGTAAGTGCTCTTTAAGTGATGATTATATTTTTTGTACTTTTCAAAATTTTTGATTACTGTATTTACTAATATTTAATTATAAGATTACATATATTTATAGTATTATTTCTGGGAACTTCTGTGTAATAAAAATATATAATAGCTAAATAGCTCACATTTCAGTACAATAACAAGTACTTTCTTTAGAGTTTACTTTTTCTCAAATCATAAGAATGTATGTGGTGAGATTTACAATCATTATTTTTTTCCTTTGTTATTTTCTCCTCATTCTCAAATTCTATTCTTTGAGATTAAAAAAATATTTTATTCTCTAGTAGCTTTTTCCAAATATTCTTAATTTTTTTTTAATTCACACTTTTCATTTAAAGAAAATTAACAATATTTGAAAAAAGGTATTGGAGGATAAAATATTTTTTAAAACTTCTCAACCAATAGAATTTAAGAATGAGGAGAAAATACAAGAAAAAATAACAATTTTAAATCTCACCACACACATTCTTAACATTTGAGAAAGAAGCTTTGAGAAAATTATTACTTATTGTACAGAAACATCAGCTATTTAGCTATTATATTTTTATTACATGGAAGCTCTCAGAAATAATATTATGTCATGAGAGGACAGAATCTCTTTCTTATCATCTTGTTTTCTTAAATAATTAATTAAAATTTAGAGATAAATATTACATTAAACATAACTTAATTTGCATACATAAATAAAGGGAGTAAATTACCCTCCCTCAAGTTACAAATTAAAAGCACTCTAAATGTTGAATAAAATATCAAGAATAGAATGAATCCATCTATTTTTGGAGCTTTGATGTTTATAAGCATAGCTTCATCAACATTGTTGATAATTCAGATTAAAACTAATATTTGAGCTGGATAGAATAAGGTATATAATAGTTATTAAATTAATAATCAAATATATAAGGCTAGAGATAGAATCTTTTTTAATATCTTGTTTATAGTAATTAAATAAGAATTAAAAACATTAAAGTTAAACATAGTTCAATGTATAAATATAAATAATGGAAATAAATCTCATGAAATTATCAACAATAATTGATAACATATTCTTATAAATATCAGAGCTCCAGAAATAAGTGAATTCATTCTATTCTTGATCCTTTGTTTAACATTTAGGTTTTTAATTCATAGCCTGAGGGGGAATGATTTACTCCCTTTATTTACATATATACATTGAGCTGATATTTAATTTAATGTTTATATTGATAAATGAATAGATGGATGGATAGAAAGATAGATAGACAGACAGACAGATATAGATAGATAGATAGACAGACAGACAGAGACAGATGGATAGATAGATAGATAGATAGATAGATAGATAGATAGATAGATAGATAGATAGATAGATAGATAGATAGATAGATAGATAGATAGATAGATAGATAGATAGATAGATAGATAGATAGATAGACAGATAGATATAGATAGATAGACAGACACAGACACAGACAGACAGACAGACAGACAGACAGACAGACAGACAGACAGACAGACAGACAGACAGACAGACAGATAGATAGATAGATAGATAGATAGATAGATAGATAGATAGATAGATAATGATGAGAGAAATAATGAGAAAGAAAAATGTAGAGAAAATTTTGTATTGAAAATATTAAATTATTAGAAATATATTTTATAATCTTTTTAAAATGTTTTTTTCAATGGCATATGCTTGGTACATCATAAAATATTGAAACATCAAAAATGACAGGTTGAAATTTGATCAGAGAAACTTTATTCTTTCAAGTACATCTTTCTACTCTGCATTGAATAATATAGGACAAATATACATTTTAAATTTGTTTTTACTTGACCAATTTATTAATCACATTTTATGAAATATATGCATTATAAATAGTACCCATTTTATTTATTTTACATTTGAGTAATTTACTTTAAGCTTGAGTAGTAAGTAATTATTAAACACTAATGTTGCATTCAATTCTCAGACTAGTTTCTGGATATTAGATTTTGTCAACAAGGAGCAGAAATTTTGTGTTTAGTTTATTGTTCAAAATAACGATCTAAATTCAGTTTTAAACCTAAGGCAACTTTCTTGTATAGAGTAGAATAAATTACTGCTACTATTGCAGATCTTAAAAGTAAATTATAAAATTCATCTTTGATAATGTAAATTTAGTTTAATGAGTCTAGGCTAATTTTATGTTTCAAAGATATTTATTACTCTATAAGAATCAGTTATATCATGTTTAAACCCCATAGATCTAATATTGAAAGAAAAAGTCTATGAAAGTTACAGATTTAAATAACATGGTTTCACATTATATGCATCAATCTTTACATTAACAGTTCCAAAGTTAATCATATAACATATTTAAATCTTGAGGATTTTTCCATTGTTGCATCCATTATCAAAGAATGATTACATCTTATGGCTTTAGATGTTATTGCATTTGAAACCAAGTATCTTCAAATATTGTGTAAGATAATAATTTCTTATCTCTTTCCTTAATAGTTTCTAATTTATTGCAAAAAGGTATTTGAGTGTATTCTGGGATTGTAGTCGTACATGAATTTGCATCTGGTGCATTACAGAGCATACAGTACAAAGATGTTGCATGAATATTTACATATATTCATTGTACAATGCCTGGAATAGAGTATTACTATTGAATTTAGAGTTATTAAATTGTTTTGAAATTGCTTTACGTATTTTCTCAAGACTTATATATTCAAAGAAAAAGATGATATTGGTTTTCAGAATTCTTATGAGAAAGTATACATTGTTCATCAACATTCTTGTAGTATCTTTTGTATCTATAAAAATAAAGTGTAGATAGGGATTCTAAGTTTATTTTGATGAAAAAATCCAAGTACTTTGGGTCAAATGACTAGAACTTAAATTTTTTAATCAGTTGTTTGTTATTTAGTTAAATATTGGTTTATTTCCACAATTTGAAGGAGAGATTTGACTGTTTGAATACCTGCCAATATTTGTATTAAAAGGTTTACTTATGAAAAGTTTAATGTTTTTTTTAAATATATTAACCATATGTAATCCAAGGCCATTGAGAATTTGTTGTAATTGATTGGGAGAAATGAGCTGCTATATGATTTTCTCAAAATAGCCTTTTTAAATGAGATATTTTTTAATAAAAACTTTTGTGTGGATTATTATCAGTGAGATATATAAAATTCATGTTATAATGAGGAGGTTTTTGAATAAAGAGATAGGTATGACTTAGAGAATGAGTTGATTAGGCTTTGATTATTGTCATAAGCTGGTGTTGTATTGGGCTTCATATTGTTGAATTACTTAGATGAGAAATCTGAGAAAACAATTTGGGTTCCCTTTGAAGTGTTGTTTATGTGTTTTCCTGTACTGATTCATCAAGCACATGATTCGTCCATGTTAAGTTTTTTGTGATGAAAATGGCCAGAATTTTTTTGTATTTTGAGAATTTGCTTAGGTGTTGATAAGAAGGCTAATACTTCATTCACATATATGGTGACCAAGATGCTGGCATTGAGTGCTGGAATTTATATTCCTGGCAATTTTTTCTCAATCTCCAAGACTAAAGGCTAATTTTATTATTAATAATAGTGTCAAGATGATTTGCTAAACTTTCACAAATTTGAACAATTTATTATATTTTATTCCTTATTTAATGCTACTTACATAAAAAATAGAGAATCATTTATTAAGTAAGAAAGATAACAAAATTAATATTTAGATCTATCAAACTATTTAAATTAATGTTAGTTATTCATGTATCAGACAAAGTCTAAATTACCACAATTATATTTATGAATATTAGATTGCTTAAATGAAATTTCATTATTTCAAAAGAATACATCTCTTGTCTTAGAAAGCAACTTTTGTTTTTATTTTATATCTTTATGTATATCAATGAATAATTGTAGCTTTAAAAATTAAACTACACTATTTCAAAATATGTCTTCAGTGCACATGTTCTCACAGATATACAATTGTGTATTATGCTTAAAAAACAAGTGAAGTAAATCAAATCTTTCAGGTTTGCACTGGAAAAAGCTTATTATAAATCTTTGGATGTACTTTTGTGAAAAATGGCTTTAACCAATCTTTTTTTCCACACGTATTTTACAGAATAAATCTCAATACAGACACAATAACCAATATCATTTATTTATCAATTACTAGCATATATAACAAGTACAAGATTGTTACATGAAATATATTTATAGTGAGAGATATTAGGATGGGATATTCTAGCTTTTTAGAGGCTTAATATATTAGGATAATAGTCTAATCAATAAACAGTTTGTTTGTTTTTAACTTACATAAGCATAAAGTTTTGCAAATAGAATTATCTGCAGTTATTTGTGAGGACTTTTTTATAGATTGATATTTTCTCCATGATGACATGCATTAATTGATTCATGTATAATTACGTTCCTTTTTTTTACAAATGTCTTTTATCATTCTCCTGTTTTGGAAAATTGAGATTTAAGCATTTATTTTTCATTTTGAGTTGAGATTCCTTCTAAATATTTTAACAGATTCAGACGATCCAGGTTAAATTTGAGGAAATTCACTGGTTTTTCATTGTCATTCTAATGAAGGTTCAATGCAGCTTGAGTAAAGCTAAAATCCAGACTGATTAATTTCCAAGAAAAATTGATTATATAAAACTTTTAACCTCTTGTTTTAACATCTTTGATAATCTCTTATCTTCATCTTTATGACCTCATTTTATTTTAATAATATGAATCTTTAAAACAACATCATTATTTAATTGATTGAATTTTCAAACATCACAATTATTAAATTGCTTGAGTTTTTCCATGTTTTTGAAATTTATATCTAAAAACAAGCTTTATCTTTTTATTAATCTATTTTTAATCTAATTATTTAAAATTCATTTCTTTTAACACAACTTAACTGAGTTGTTTTGCAATACATTCTTTTAATCTTGGATAAGAGTAACACTTTTAACATAGTTTGTATAATTTATTAGTTTCTCTTAAATTTAACCTATTATGTTATTTACTATTTTAAAATATAGATTTTAATAATTTACTCTAACATTTGAACATTATCTATTATAATTGCTTTTAATGTTTTATTGTAAAGTACTAGATTTTATTTTAGATCATTTTTTTTTTTAATTTTTGTGCTACTATATTTATTAGTTGTCCTCTCAATACTGAAAACCAGCTTACTGTTATGTGGAAGACCACTTAACTGACAATAAAATGAATGACATTATTTATTTCAAATTACAGCAGTTGCCCTGTGTCATTGTTGTTTACTTGCACATGTTGGCACAAATTTCAAATGTGTAGTTATTAGTTAACTTTATATATATATGCATTTTGGAAAATACATATAAATATTTTCAACATCTATACATATTCTAGTTATATCTGCAGTTTTGTTTGCATTATTAAATTAATAGAATGTAATGTAGTTGATAATTCTAATATATTTAAATAATATTTGCATGAAATAATACATGAGATATCAACAGCAGATAAAAATAAGTATTGTACTGCATTTTCATAAACAATATTGTAGATCATTTTTAACTGCTGTTATTACAATGTATAAATTTCAAATATTAAAACACCCCTCATTGTTACAAAATTCAGCACCACCCTTTGTGAAATAAATATATAAATATATTAGAGTCTGTATTTCAAAATAGCCATCCTCAAAAAACTGTATGCTATTAAATCTTCAAAATTGAAACACGAAGCAATTCAAACAAAGAGAGTGAAATTTTAATAAGTAACGATCTTAACTTGATACTAAACAAACATGTTTACTACTATTATATAAAGACAAATTAAACATTAGTAATTTTAATCTTTAAACCAGCTAACCCAATTATACGAGTTAAGTTTGTTGCTTATTTAAATTCCAAGCTCTTTGTTTGAATTAGTTCGTGTTTCAATATTTAAGATCTAATAACTCACAGTTTTAAAATGGTATCATTATGAGGCTGGCTATTTTGAAATACAAGCTCTAATATATTTATTTCACAGAGGACAATGCTGAATTTCGTACCCATGTGGGATGATTTAATATTTATTTCATTATAACGTTAAGCACTGGGATTGTTTTAATATATAAATTGTATAATTATTATTCACAATCTTTATAAATACTTTGAATATTTATCATTCCACATATACATGTATAATACAAAAATAAATCATAGTAACTTTTAAATTATAAATACGTCATATAATAAATAAATTGCAGAAATATTGACATTTATTTCCGTATAATTATTATCAACTGCTATAAATATAAAATTGAATACAAATAATTCCCGTAATGCAACTTTTTATATGATTATCCATGCTTGGTGAATATTTACGTTAACTTTTTATGTATTGAGTAAATTACTTTCACTATTAATAAAAATAGCTTCTTTTATCCTCATTTTTTTTATTATTTTTCATGCAATATTTTTGCGTTGTTTAAATTCAATACAAACTGTCCACTGTATTTAAGTTCATGATTATTATACAGAAGATGTAAAATAAAGGATGAATTTACACATTTTCTACATTTTGCGATCATGAACTTAAATGTAGTGAGCAGTTTGTATTTTATTTGGATAAAGAAAAAAGCTTGAATACAAGAATAATAAGAAAAGAAGAAAAAAGTTATTTTTTATTAGTTGAGTAGGTAATTTTTTTCTCAACACAGTATTAGGTATAACTGGAAATTATCTGTATCCAATTTAATATTTATAACAGTTAGTAAGAATTACTCGACAGTAACTGAATGTGCTTTGACAATTTATATATTATGTAATGTTTTTAAAATTTAAAAATTTAATACGATTTATTTACTTGTTACATATATTGATTATATATGTATGTGTGTACGCAGCTAAGATCAAGATAAATCAACATTAATATACGGTAATAACGTAAAACCACTTGTTTATTATTAAAGACGAGGATTTCTCATATGTGTAATTGACATAAAATTTTCCAGTCTAGTTAATTAAAAATTTATATATTTATAATTTATTAACGTATTATTAGAAATAATAGTAATAAACACTACAGTCTGTAGGTATTGGAGGTTTACTAATTACACTAGGTTGCAATGATTGAATCATTCTTTCAACAACTTCTGGCAGTTAGAGATAAATTTAAAAATTATTTAATGTATTTAGTATAAACTGGTGTTGCTCATTGTCGAAATGTAAATAAACTATCATCTTACCTTTATGATAGAAATGTTAAACTTTTGTCCGAACGCATGAACTATGTTATCTAATGGCTTGAAAAGATATGCTCCTGAAACACGCTCACTTAGACTATCGCTCTTGTACATAAAAAATTCTTGTTTAAAAGGCACAGCAATTTTTTCTTGCAAGTTTTCAAAGTACTTTAGTAGACCAGTTTTTTTATTAATTGTTAATTTAATGAACTAAAAAAAAAAGTATTATTCGAATAATTTAATCAAAATAATAAAAATCGAGCATTTATTTTTAAAAAAAGTGCATAAAGCAAGTAAATTATACTATATTAATATCATTTTTAATGTAAATGTTATTGGTAAAGACCAATGAAATAAATACAAAATTTAATTCAAATGGTCATTATTAAATTTATAATGGATTATCTAAAGACTTTATATAAATTATAGAAAAGATTTTAACAAAAGTAATGTTGGTTAAATTACAAAATTTTATAATATCATCTGAAATAGAAAAAGAAAATAACTATGGAAGTTAAAATAACATTTTTTTAAAAAATTGTATGTATCAGATAACTGAATAAATATCAGATAACTAGAAATGATTTCTAATTTCATTATAGACAAAATTCGAGTTTGAAAGAAAATAGGATTAAATATAAAATAACCACAATGTAAAGGGAATAAAAGTTAAGGCTATACTTTTTGGTAATGTTCTGTCTAACTATTATTGAAAAGTTGTGTTTAATTATGGTTAGAGAGAGGTCATAATTATACTTGTGTATTTTCTAACAGTACAGTAAAACACAAAAATTATTTATGGTTTGTTAATCTTGGCTACATAAAAAACACATTAGGAGGAAGTTGGTGTTTGGGTTTAAATCTTTTAATTAGTTCTAGAACAAAAATATGTTTGATTATTATTACAGTCTTTTGTGTATAATTTTTTTCTATTTAAATAAAACCAAAAAAAAAAATGTTTCTATTTTACAATATGAATATTAGACAATGTACAAGTTTCTTTCAAAGATTTTGTAAATATTTATAATAATGTTTTTTTTTTAAAAAAACATTGATTACAACATAATTCTACCAAGATTACAATTAAGATTAGCAAATATAATATTAATAAAAATATAGTATAATTTTTGTTTTTTAATTGAAAAGAAATATATTTAATAAATTGAATTATTATTTTTCTTGTTATTATTATTAATTATTATGATGGTAATGTCTGTAAAATTTGTTACAAGCATTTTTCTGGAAATTCACTAACATCAAACAGGAATGTTGTTGTAATTTAAGATTTCATTTGGATTGTGTTGGAATTAAAAAAGATGATCAATCACTTTATTGCAATGGTGAGAAAATATTTCTCTGAAAATTTTGTGTTCAAGCTGTTATTGAAAAAGTAAAGAATATAAAGATGGCTGCCATTTCATGTGAGTCAAGACTAAAATCTGTTGGGATCATTAATAAGAATTTATCATTATTTTTTGAAGAAGGTGAAAGTTATTTCAAATGTTATTTTTGTTTTTCTGAGAAAAAAACCAAAAAATGTTTCCTAATCACTTAAAGTGAATCTGCAGACTGTACGTGTTCAGTTATTTTTTTTATTTTTTTCTACTGTTATAGGTAAATTTTCAAATTCGAAAATATTAATTTATTAGGAAAAAATGCTTATTTTAAAAGTTTTTTAAGTTTGAAATCTATTAATACTGTTAAGAAATCAAATTTGAAAGAGAACTTAAATTGTGAATTGGATTTGGCTAATGATAATAAAAAACACGTTTTCTAAAGAGTAACAAAAGCATGTCTAATCCCACAATTATTTGTGCTGATAAAGTTAATTTTATTGAACTGGTTTAAAATCAAAATTGTAATGTCATTAATAAAAAATGTATAGTTTTTTTTTTTATTAAAATAAATTAAAATTTATTAGATACAATTAAACATGTTTATCTGTACATAGTTATATTTTTTATACTGTTGCAAGGCAGTCACTCTGTAGAGCTTGCTGTGGTCCGAGACTGGGGGCATTGCCCTCCTTCACTCCTCTGGGAGAGTGACCCTAGCCCAGGTTTCATGAAAAAGCCAGTCCGGAGCCAACAATCTATCTCTGCTCCTGAGCCGCTCGAGTAATTTGATATAGATGTTGCAGACACCACGATAAGTATTTTCAAATATACACTTGCATCTGGATAGCCAGATTGCAAAGGTTAGAAAAATGGTGATTCTGATTTTCGACAATATGCCACTCTTTATAGCCTTTTGAATGACTAAAACTTCTCTAATATTGAGTGACATACTTTCGTTAATAAAGGATCTGATCGGCTTGAGAAAAGGGCAGAAATACAGGAGGTGATGAATTGCCTCATCTGCTATGGCACATAGTTGATCTTGCTAAACCCTCTTTTTTCCCCCACCAGAAAATGATTTGTTGGCAGGAAGGAGAGGTTGATCTTTAGCAGAAAATCAATGTATTTTGGTTCTAAGAACCAATTTTGCTATGAGTTGTTTATTGTTTAACCCTAGATCATTCTGTAAAAGGGTTTGATTGGTGTATTTGAGTTTGCCAATACATCTTTTTTTCCTCTATTGTATGTTTCGTTATGTTTGCTGGGTTTCTGACAAGTCCATATATCCATCATCCATTTGCTGGCAAACGGAGGAGGTGTATTGTGGGCTCCACTGTCGGCATGAGGTTTAGAATTGTTTGTTCAAGGCTGGCCACACGCAATACTCCCAGAGCTTTTTGGAGGTACAGGATGGACACTGTAGGCAGGCTGAGCCCATTTGATTCTTTGGGCATTTGAGCTTTAGCAATGCTTATGGCCACAACTCTAATGTTCCAAAGCAGCCTAGATCATAACGAGTTCATTGATCGTTCAAATGTTTTGGTTGGTTTTATGAATGGAAGGTAGTAGCTTAGTCTCGGGTAGACTAGCATGTTGAGTAAGGCAACCTTGCCGGGTAGTGATATTGAGATTCTTGACAGCGAGCTGACTATCTTTCTTGTTTTGTCTAATATTGAGTTCATGATGTTCTTCGACATGGCAAATCTAGATTTGGCAATGGCAAAGCCCAAGATTGTGGCTGGGCCATGAATATTGAGGGAATGTTTGCACCTGTTTTGATTTTCCAGATGGAAGATTTATTTTAGTTGACTTTGAGATTTAGTTTTTTGGCGTATTTGTTTATGATTTGTATTACGGTTTGAAGCTGGGATTTGTGAGGAATGAATATGGAAACATCATCAACATATCAGATGTGGTGAACTGGATGTTTCAGTGCTGGCACATATATGCCTGGTGTAGTGCATTCAATTTCCATGAGAAAGGGGTTAGGGTACTTTATGAAGCAGAGGGTAGCCAAAGGGGATCCCTGTGGAATGAATAGATGGGGTCCTAATCCCTCTGAAGCTTTCCATCTAGAGAGGTAAATATCAATCTGTTAATCCTAAAATTGCTCACGATAATCAACCAGAAAACTTTTAGAGAGTTAATAAAGAAAATAAAGTTGAAGTACTTTTTAATTCTAATATAATTAGAAATATGTCTAATTATGAAAATATTTCTCCTAAAGTAAGGAATTCTAATGCATCATAAATAAAGATCATTACTTTATATGTTGGAAAAAATATCTGGAAAACCTGTAGCTTTATTACAGTGTCTTATAAATAGAAAGTGAAAAATAAAAGTAGATTTGATGATAATAACAGAACACCTGTAATTAGAACATTATCCAATCATGCTTTTAAAGAATGTTTTTAAAACTGTTTGTTACAGGATTATGGCCAAATGTAAATAAAGATCAGATAATTAATAATTTAAAGCTAAATTGAATACATCGTTAGTATGTTACAAACCAAAATCTAAAAGTATAAAATATTCTTTTTATCTTTCAGTGCCTAATCGATATTCTGTGATATTAACAATCAGTTTTGTCCTGAGCATGCATTCATTTTTGAATTTTAGAGAAATTTGTAATCATTGAAACAAATAAAATTAAACACAGCCATTCAAGCTATTACGCAAGCGCTTTTTCTGAGTGTAAATAATAAATGAATAAATTCCACTCCCAACACAAGATATAGTATTTAGGAAAGAATAAAATGAATCCACTTATTCAATCCGACCCAAATGTATATATATATGGGCAAATCTTAAGTATTGGAAGTGAAAGTGTGAGAATAGATCACTCACTTTAAACAACTGTCTATGATATCCGAGTAAATGGCTGTGTTTAATTGTATTAAAAATTATTAAGCAGAGCGCTATATAAATAAATGTTTATTTACAAATGTTTAAGCTTCATTTGAGAGTGACGTTCAGTAAATTCTAGGTAATTTCATCGACGTCATTTACTCAGATATCATAGACAGTTGTTTAAAGTGAGTGATCTATTCTCACACTTTCACTTCCAATACTTAAGATTTGCTCATATATATATATATTTGGGTCGGATTGAATAAGTGGATTCATTTTATTCTTTCCTAAATACTATATCTTGTGTTGGGAGTGAAATTTATTCATTTATTATTTACACTCAGAAAAAGCGATTGCGTAATAGCTTGAATGGCTGTGTTTAACTGTATTAAAAATTATTAAGCAGAGCGCTATATAAATAAATGTTTATTGAAACAAATATAGTAACTTCTTTATACAAAAATAGTGCTGTTGAAAATTTTAGTGAGAAAGTCAAATTCTGATTATGGTAACGTAAGCAGTTTTAATTGATACTTTTAATGCTGATAAATGATTGTAATATTAAAATGTGTAAAGAAACTAATACTGGTTTGTTTTGAATAAGATATTTCTTTTATTATTAATAAGAATGCAGATCATTTATTAATTGCTCTCATTCTTCTCTATTGTGAATTTTAATGGAGTGTTTTTGTAATAATTGAGGATCAAAATGTAAGGGGCCTTCATAGCAAAGTAACTGAATTTAAAGAAAATTTATTAACAGGGAATTATGATATAATTTTTCTAACTGAAACATGGTTGAATGATGAATATCAGAATGAATCTCTGATTTGATGATATATATATATCTCTATATATATATTGTGACCTTTAGTTTTTGCTAGAAGCTAAATGTTGTTATGGTTAAGTCTAATGTCTAAAAAAAATTTTTTTTCAGTAATTTAATTTTTCAAATAAATAAATTTCAGTATTGCTTAATGACACTATGTTTATTTACATGATAAGTCAGTGTATAAATATTTTTCAATTTTTATAGCTGTAAAGTGATTTTATCAGATTAGTTATGATATTTTAGTCCTATAAATAGTTTTTTGTAATTTTAAAGTACTTAAATTTTAAGTATTTGTGAACTTAAAGTATTAGTTAATGTAGTTTGTAAGCCAATAAGGTTAAAATAATCGTAATTTAACAATTAAAGTATTTTGAAGTTTGACATTGGTATTAAACTTAAAAACCAAGTCCAAACCTTTATATTCAGGTTTGTTTTCAATTTCAATATAAAATATTAAAATCAAATATTTTAGATTTAGTTAGTTAAAAGAAGTCATAATAAACTGATAATTTTAAAACTAGGAATTAAAAGAGTGAATATATAAATATCTGGATTAATGAGTATTAAGTAGTTAATTCCTTTAATACTTCTTTGTTTAAAATTTTTCTTAAATATTTTTTATTTTTTTAAAAAAAGATCAATTTTAAATAAACTGAATACTTAAATTAAAATGAATATATTAAATAAATAATATAAGGTAATGTTTTTATTTGGTATAATGTAATTTTCATTTTGTAATACATTTCATTTTTACTATGATAAATACAATATTAGAATACAAGTGTAATTTAATATAGTTAAAATTCAGATGAAATATACAAAATATGTATATTGGAGATCATTTATCTTTTTTCACGTGTGTGGCCATGTGTATCAGTTGTATGAGATAGAGTGAATAGCTGAAGGGAGTTTGAAAATTTGGGTTTAAATCCCTTATAACTAATGTAATAATTAATTTGTCTGTCTAGACATAAATTATTTGATTTTAGAAAAATGAATATGTAATGAGATTCTTTTTAGAATTTCTCCTTAGAGTTGGTAAAACATCGAATACAAATCAATAAAATAAAGTGAGTGGAAATTAAAATGTCACTATTAGAAATCATAACGTAATTACATGACTTAAGATATAAATAAAAGAAACTGATAGTTGCATACACACACTGGGTGTTGTATTCACATTTTTATTCATTGATACTGGAAGTTATTTAATTGTTTAATTTAATAAGTTTAATTTTTTTTTAAATAATTGTATTTTTTTTAGTAAAAGTAATGGTTTGCTAGGAAACTAACTTTATCTAGGCAAATTTCTAAATTAAGAACTTTGAGTGCACAGGATAAACATTATGGTGAAACAAACTAGTTATTATATTATGTTTCAATTTATATTATTTAAATTTCATGCTTTATGGAACTTTAAAAAATGGTATCATTGCTTTTACTATTAGTAATTTTTAATCTTATTTAAAGTTTATTTGATATTCAAGTCTACTTTAACATATTTGTAAATTTCTTCATAATACTAATGATTTTAAAATTATTTAATTATTTCAATGTTTTTCTTAAAGATACTCATCTTTTTAAAACAATATTATTTGGGATTAATTTATTTTGAATGCAGAACTTTAAATTCCTAATAATAATAACTTGTTTACCATGATGAAAATATTGTTTAAATATTTCATATAAAATTATACATATTTTGACAAAAAAACATTTGACTTATTTAAATTATATTATACGGATATATATTTAATTATGCTGCTATTTTAAGAAAATATTTCTTATTATTTAACAGTGGTGTAAAAGGAATTTTAACTTATGTCTTTCACATTGAGGAGAGAAATGTATTTTCTTGTTTGTTTTATATTATTCCAAAAGTTTTATAATATACTATTAAATACTGCAATATAGTATTTATGTATTATAAATGGAAATATGAATATTCTTAATATTATTATTATCTTCAGTAAAGTTTAATATGAATTTTTCTGCACTAATAATGAAGACCTGCTCACTCACTCTCTCATTATCACCATTGTTCTAAAAACAGCTCTATATTTAAAGTGATATTTAAAAAAATTGTTTATCCTGCTTATTGTTATCATTATTATTTAATAAAATGCTTTCAAGTATAAAAATATAAATGATTATTTTATTATATGAAATAAATATTATTATTGCTCATTACATAGAAAATTTCTTAAAATGAAATCACCATATCTATATATTTCTGCTAATTGTGAATTATTGTTTATACTATTTAATTATATTCTTGTGTGTTGAATATCTTCATTGTCTACAAAATTTTTATTTGCTTTATACTGTATCCTGTTTAATGATTTAAAACAGGTCTTTTATTTTACTTTATAAATGGTAAATGTGGTTAATTTTAAATTTTAATATTTATGATTTTTTCTTATAAGTCATTATTATTTTTATATGCATATCATTTGGGTATAATTTTGTGTTCTCTTTCTATAAACAATTCAGTTCTCAGAATATTATCATTTGATATTTTGAAAATGTTATGCATGCATCTCTTATGAATTATTTATTTGTTGAATGTGTAGAATTATGCTGAGTAATTAAGGGATATATATTTTTATTACTTATTTTACTACTTATTTTATGTCCTAATTTTACCAAGCTAGATTTAGCATTAATTATTATTTTCACACATCTGTTAATTATTTTTTTCACTTAAGAGATTTCAATGATTTAAGAGATAGTACCTTAGTCTCTTATTTTTCTAAGAATATTTATTTTGCCAGTGTAGTTTTAGAAATTGTAGCTTAGACTCTCTTTCCTGTTATATTTTCAAAGGGGTTTTATAACTTTATTATACTAAAGCATGTAGTGTTTTGTTTAAGGCAAATGCATTTATTATTATTGTTCCATTAATGCTTTATGACTAGAGATAAAGACCTAGTTCATTTATTTAGTGACCTCAAAAGTAGGTGCATTTTCTTGTAAGTTCATGCCATCAAACATTTATTTTGACTTTACACTCCTATTTTATCTGAGTGTAAGTTATGTTGTTGATGTATAGGTCCTGTCATTATGCTTTGCTTGTAGTTAGAAAGTAAACTTGATAAATAATGAAGATTCAAAATTTTAAGTTATGTTTTGGCAGAAAATAATATGCATGTTCTTTAATATTCATTGTGTCACTGGATTGGTAAGTTTATAATTTTAATTAATATTAAATATTTGTAAGGAGCACTCTAATAGTACAAAAGTGCGAGAACACTGTCATATTCAAATTTATAAAAAAATTAATGAACAAGCCAGATAAGTGCTGACTTTGAGTTGATATTTTGAATCTAGTATCCAAAATATCCTATCACCTCACTGAGGAAAGCCAATAGCTTGAAACTGGTCTTGAGGATGGGAATAATTTCTAGATAGAGATTTTAAATGCTTGCTCTTGTAGCATCTATTGATAAAATTTGTTAGAGCTATTAGAATGTTCTTTATTTTAGTTTATAATTACAAGCTTATCAAATTAAGTCATATGATGTATAACTTTATTTTATTTACTATTATAATCCATATTATTATTTCTTTATTATCTTTTATTTTTGCATAATAAATTTGCAACTAATTTTTCTCCAATATTTAAAAAAATGAAAAAAAAGAAGTTTATCCATAAAAGTTTTTGATTAATGACATTAGAAGTTACATCAGGCTTGTTGTTTGGTTTTAATGTGAAAATAAATATTGTTTTATTGTTAATTCAATTTTTCTTATAGTCATTTTTCCATATCATCCACTCATTATTGAGAAATATAATAAAAAACATACAATATTATAAATTACTTTAAATTTTATGCATTAAGAGTACATGGATATTAAAATTTTGATATGAGTCACTTTATTGAAATTGCATCTAAGATATTAGAATTATCTCTAATAAAGAAATGATTTTGTTGAATAAATCATAATTACATCTTTATCATTAAAGATCACTTTAGTCAATTTTGTTTTGTTTCTTAAAGATCATTATGCTGATTTTAAATTATTTTTCCATATACTATTATTCCATAATAAGGTCAAATCATGAAATTACTTTGTTTAAATTCAGAAATGTTTAAAGTAGGGTTATTAATGCAATATTTTGAATGACTATAAAATCCCTTATCCATTCTTAATATCCAAATGTTATCCTAGTAGATTTTTTATTATTATTCTAAAGTAAGAGTTTGTCATGTTTATTTAAAATATTAATATTATTATCATAATTGTGGGAGACATTATCTTAGAAGTAAGATTGTCTCACTGTTCTTGTCACTAGGATTTTATTCTTTGCTAAATAATCTGCAAGATTTGAAAGAGAATATTTACTCGGAGATACCCAATTTATTTATAAACCATATTATTAAAGAAATTATTATTGTTTAAGAAGAAACTGTTTCGAATAAGATCTCATCATAGCAAATATTTAAGAAAACATGGTCATATTTTATAAATCAAATGATTTCTCTGATCATGGCAATAAGATGCTTAGAAGATTGATAAAAAGTGGAGTAACAGTAGATGTTGTGAAAAAAAGAATTTTAGTGTGACCTTTAATGACATATTCTTGCAACATTAAGTCTTTGATAAGAGTATGATAATTCTTCTCTTCTTAAGTCATTGGTGTTGCCTTTTATCTTAATGTTAATTATTTCAATTATTTACCCCATTTCTCTTATTATTGTATCATATGGCATATTTGAAATATACTGAGCTTAGCTTATATAATAATAATAATAATAATATTGCTGTCACACCTTTATTAGTTCCAATTTGACAATTTATTTATTTTCCATTAGCCATGTTCATATTTTATTGTTTGCAAATATATGATTTGTAATGATAGATAATTAAGTATTACATGATCACCATTTCCTATGCTTACACAAACTGTTAAAACAGTGATGTGATTTGATGACTGTGGCTTCTCCTTTTTTGGAATCAGGAATCTCTTAGCCACTATGCTCAGAGAAATCTGTTAGCCACCATACCTTCGTTTTCATTCCCTATCCTTAGTTTTTTTCCATATTCTTCTCTATCCTGCTCCATCCCATTTCCACAACATAATCTTTGTTAACTTTATGGCCTTTACATCTAAATCCCTCTTATCTTTTTGCAAATCCAGCATAAAAACCAAGAACTCATTTTTTGTATAATCACTTTGTTTATATTTATTCTCCCACAACAATATTTGTACTCTTTCTGCTTATAGGCATTTATATTCAATTAACAGATGCATAATATTTTCCAAACCCTCCTTACATAACTTGCAGACTAAATTACCTATATTTTTCCATTTGTGTGTATATTGTCTTATTGGTAATAATCCTGTTCAAGCCTTAAACAGCTATTGTCATAAATTATCTTGCATCCAATATTCTGTTTACTTCTAAATATATTTAAACTCTTTTTATTCTCTATATAGTTCTCCATCTTTCCAACTCCCTATTTTTTATTAATGCATCTATTATTCTATCTCATTCCTTGCTACTATAATACACAACAATTTTCCTAACACATTCATCCCATCTTTTGTATAAGTATACGGACATAAAGTCTTTATTCAAATGTTCGGAATGCCTTACTACTTTTGTCACCCATCTTATTGTCTGTCCTTTATTCATAATCCAATTAAATACTATTTTAGCTATTCTCTTATTATCCATAAATTGCAATCTACTGAACATTTCATTTTGATTTTTGCATCTCTCATATAAAAACTTGACTATCTCATTTTTCTGTGAATTGCTTCCTTTGCTATCCACACATCTGCATCTAATGCATGTCTTCTTACTTAACTTTGTACTTTATATAAGTAATCTAACACCTCTTTACTAACACATAACACATCATTATCATAAGTTAACCCTGCTACTGCCACTTCCTTACAATTCTAGCTACATAAAATTTATTATATAAAAACAATTTCTTTATCAGTTCCTTTCTTTTCTTTGCTTCATTTATCAATTTTTTCCCCATTTATCCAAGCAATTTCTCTGATTACTTAAGCTATTCCCAAATAGTTAAACCTATTTATTACATTTAACTTCTGTGCACAAGATGATATCAGTAAATAAAAGACCTGATAAGATATATACAGCCTTGTCACATATTAATGGAATCTCTACCCTTCTTCCTAATATTTTTATTGCTCTCTCTATTTCTCTCAAATACAATAAAAACAAAATAAGTGACATAGAGCATCCTTGCCTTAGTCCTACCCCATTTTAAACTTTAACTAATTTTATATTTCCTAATTGATACATATAATAATTATTTTCATGCAATCTCCTAATAAGATCCATTAAAACTATGCATTCCCAAATTTACTAAACCTTACTCGTAATCTATTTCTATTTACTCTATCATATGTCTTCTCTGTAAAAACCATATATAAGTCTACTTGTATTTCTATTAATATCTATAAGTTATGTAACTACAAATAAACTATCTCCTATATGCCTATCCAATCGAAAATGTCCTTGCATTTCTCCCACTATATTATTTTCTTCCATCCACTTTGCGCCCATTTCAGCCACCATATATGCAAAAAATTTATATAAGACTGACCTTATTGCTATTGGTCTATAATTATTTAACTTTCTATGATCATTAGCCTTGTATTATTCCACCTATCTCAAAATTCTCAGTTCTGTGCCATTTTATTAAACTATCTTATTTCCTAAATTGATTACTATCTCTACTGCCCATACCTCTAAACCTCTTGCCTTTCCACTTGTCAATTTCTTCCCTGCCTCATTCATTTTCTGTAAATCTAATATTTCCATTGCTATATGCTTTTATGTTTGTTATCACTCTGTCCTTCATATCTAACATCTTTTGTATATCCATTAGATACCTATTTAAGATTGTCTCTAATTCTTCTCTAGAACTACATTCTATTCCCTCACCATCTAATAAATACTAATTCACTCTCCATATTTCCAAAACTTTTTACTCCTATCTCTTCCACTTTTATTAATATCCTCCAACAATTTATTATTTAATTTTAGTCTCTCACTATAATTATTTATTTTAGCCAACTTCTTTTATTAAAATATTTTTCCTATTTAATATTAACATCTTTTTCACTTTGTTTTTAATAGCACCTTTATATTCTCTGCATGCTTTTTTCCTCTCTTTTACACTTTTATTAACTTTCACTTTTCTATTACTTTTATTCTTCTGAATATTTCCTAAAACTATATTTGCAACTTTTTTCTATTTACCATAGCAGTCCTTATATTCATTCCCAACAAACTCTTCCATGATTTTTTCTATCTTTATTTTATATTCTTCTAATGTATTCTTATCATTCATTCTTCATCCATATCTTTCACTATCCTTTCTATTTTTATTACTATTTTCCAAAACATTACTAACCATTTTTATTATAAAAGAAATTATGATAATTATTACATATTCTCTCTTCATTATCAAATACTATAATTTTCTGTACTTTATTCATTCCCTCTTTCTCTACTAATTCATAATCTATTGTGTGAAATGTATTATTTCTAGACTGTGATGCAATGTATTGTGACTTCTCCTTATATGGAATCAGGAATCTCTCAGCTACTATGCCCAAAGAAATCTGTTAGCCACTTTACCTTCTCTTCCCATTCCTCACCCTAAGTTTTTCCCATATTCTTCTCTATCCTGCTCCATCCCATTGCCACAACATAATGTGATGTAATATACTGTAGCTTCTCTTTAAACAAAGTCAAGAATCTCTCAACAATTATGTCACCCAGTGTTTGCCATAGTAATCAATGAATGCAAGAAGGTTTGTGCATAAATTGCATATTCATTGAATATCCTCAGACTAGTTTCTAGCTTGGATCAGATAGCACTGCACTTTAGATCCTAGAATCTAACCCAACCCTCCAGCAGCCACCTTTTCCCTTTTTATTTAACTATAAAGCTACAAGTCCACAATAAAAACATGCGAATGTTTTTAATCCAAGCTCATTTGCTTGTACAGTCATATTGATGTGAACTCAGTTCTGTGTCTATACATTTTGTTATCTTTGTTTATTTTATAACCATAGTCACCATCATTCCCTAAACATCTCACAATAACCATTTCCTAGACTTAAACAATCTATTAAAACACTGACAAACTCTACATACATTTAGTACTACCCAATGTAAATCATAATAATCAATGAAATGCAAGTAGGTTTGTGCATAACATCCTATCATGTGCCCACTCATCCAATATTCCCCAACTTATTTTCAGCTTGTAGCTTTCATCAATGAGGAGCTGTCAGAACACTGCATCTAGATCTTATGGTCTATTGCAACTCTCCAGCTGTCATATTTTACCCTTTTAAGTTAACTATAAATCTATGAGTTCAAAAGGAAAACACAATAATATTATTAATCAAAGTTCATTCACTTTGTATTCATATAGCTCTTAGCCTAATAAATACAGTATCTATAAAGTTTGGTCTCTTTGGTTTATTAAAATCATAGTCACCATCATCCCTTGGGTAGTAATATTATTAAATCACTAAACTTCACATGAACATAATTTCCTATTCTTATGCAAGCTGTTAAAACTGTGACAAATTCTCTATACATTAGTGATCACCAATATGAGCAATACTAATCAAGGGATGCAAGAAGAGTTGGACATAAAATCCTTATCTTCCCATAGATAATGATATGAATTTAGATCTATATAACTATTAAATGAATGAGCTTCAATTGAAAGATTATCATGTTTTCATTTTGGACTCATAGTTTTGTAGTTAAACCAAAAAAATAAAAGGTGGCTGATTACTGAAGGGTTGCATTAAATTCTAATATCTAGGCGCACTGCTCTCAGGTGCAAAGCTTCTCACTGATGAAAATCACAAGCTAGAAACTAGTCTGGGGATATTGAATGAATAAGCACTAGATAGGATTTTTTTGCACAAATGTTCTTGCATCCATTGATTATCATGGCTTACACTAAGTGACACTAATGTGTTGTGAATTGCCACTAAATCAAATGTAAATGCTTAAAAGCAGAAAGGATACAAATAATGAAGTTATGGAATATGAACAAAGTCATTACAGAAAGTGGGTTATTGGTTTTTATGCTGGTTTTGGAAAAAGATAAGAGGAATTTAGATATGAAGGCTATGGAGTTGACAAAAATTATGTTGTGTCAATGGGATGGAGCAGATTATGGGAAAACTTAGGGTGGGGAATGGAAAAGGAAGGTAAAGTGGCTAACAGGTTTCTCTGGGCATAATTGCTGAGAGATTCTTGATTTCATATAAGGAGAATTCACAGTGTATCACATCACATCACTGCTTTAATGTTAGATCATTATTTAATTTACCAAAAGTAGAGTTATTATTTGACTCCAAATAACTCAACTTATGGATTGAAATTTTATTAAAAAATAATATAGTTTCTTGTAGATAATATGTATATAAAATCTGTAATATACAATGTTCAGTTTGCTAAACTCTTAAATAGCATGTAATCTTTATTGTTGAATTGTTGTGATGATATTGTATTAGTTTGTGATTTTAATTGGCCTTTGAGTTTAAATAACTTCCAATACAGTTGGTAACTTTTTGAAGTTAAATATATGAATCTGATACAGACCAATTATTGTTTTAATATTTTAAATTTAGTTCTTGATCTTGTATTATCTACTTTTAGTATTATCAGAGTGTGGAAGAGTACCCATTTTTTAGATTTAATATGATCCACGTTTTTTTTGATGTCTTCATTTGTGTTACTTTGAATGAAAAATATTTTCTCAATACTTTTCTGTATTTAGAATTAGTTAATACTTCTTGGAATGAAGCTTATAATTCACAAAAAATAATTATTATCATCACAAGTATTAGTATCTATTTAATTGCACTTTCAATAACCTACTTTATTTTAGTGTTTCAATAATTATAACTATTTTGTAAACTTTAATAATCATTTTTCATCATTACATGTTAATTTTTACTATTTTTATTTTTCTAATTTTTCATTTGCCTTCCCTAAAATATTTACTTATTTTTTTAACAGCAATATTTAAATATTTTTAACTGGATGTGTACTTCAATAGGTAAACAATTTGAAAACAATATATGATTATTTTATATTATATATTTATTTTAATTCTCATGATTTTTGTAGTTGTGATCCCTTGTTGGCTTTAAAAAAGCTTGCAACTTTTTTTTTTTTTTTGTTATTTGCCTTTTTGTAAATTCTTATTAGTATTCATAAATTAGGTTTTGTTTTTCATTTAATAAAATGGAGATTCAATTTAAAATATCTTACTCTATTTTTCTGTCTAAGTACTTAATTGAAATCTTTTACTCTCTCCACCTTTTTTATTTACTTCAAAGTCTGTTTATGCACATTTCAAAATTCCATTTATTTTGCTTAATATTATAATAAAATTATTATCAATCTATGAGGCAGCCATGTCATTAACATTAGGGTGGGAGAATTTTAAAATAATGTTTATTTCACTTCTATAATAATTTGATTTTAGAAAAGTAAAATAAAAATATTTGCAATGGAATTGTAAAATATTCTTAACTTGATTTTTTAAAAAGGATATTAATATTAGTTTTATAAATCTTGAAAGCTGTTGATAAGGTAAATGATTTTATCAACTATTTTGGGGAGAATGTTAAAAGATTAATAAATGTGTATGAATTTAAAAGTATTTTCAAGAATAAATAATTTTTTGGAAGTAATGAATATGGCTAAAAATATAAAAAGAAGACTATAGTTTTCTGGTTTTGTTTAATATATAATTGTATGAATTTCTAAATAGATTATTAAATTCTTTTTCCCCTGAGAAATTCATTTAATTGTTAACATAAACAGCTTAATTCTACTTCACTTGTATTCAGTAATGTCTATATTGCACTAAAACGCAACTACGTGAAGCTACAATAAAAGAAAAAAACAAAATATAAATGCTAAGCTCTTTTGGGAATATCTGGTTCCCATATTCATAGTGTATGGTGGATGTGCTGATTAAACATATATGTAATTTAGCTGTTTGCAAATTTATGCAATTTACACTGCCCATTTTTTAGAATTGGAAAAGCAAGATTTCTTCTTGTTGATGGCACTGGGATCATCTGCTATAAAGCATGCCTCTTTTATCTTATGTTTAGGGTCATGGCCTTCAGTGCACTATATTTCTGCTGAAGTGGGTTCAAATATATGGCCAGTGGATTTTTTATGTTCCAAAAATATCATGCTATTCTCAGACTTGATTTGTGCTGTTATATAAATAGCAGTGCTGCTGTAAAGTGGAATATTATGGGGAACTCATGCTTCTATTGCCAGTAGAGTCTCACACCATTGTTATTTATATAACAGAGCATGAATCAAGTCTGAGAATAGCTCGATATTTTTGGAACATCAAAAGTCCACTGGCTATATATTCAAACCCACTTCAGCAGAAATATTGTGCACTGAATGCCAGGACACTAAATGTAAGATAAAAGAGGCGTACTTTATAGCAGATGATCCCAGCACCATCAACAGGAAGGAATCTTGCTTTTCCATTTCTAAAAAAATGGGTGGTGTAAATTGCATAAATTTGAATACACCTAAATTACATATACGTTTAAACCACCACCATATCCATCATAAGCTATGAGTATGGGAACCAGATGTTCCCAAAAGCACTTAGCATTTATATTTTGTTTTTTCTTTTATTGTAGCTTCACATAGGTGCATTTTAGCACAATATAGACATTATTAAAATAAAATAAAATGATTACAATAATAAATTACATAAAATGAATTTTTAAACTTACTTCATTTTTAATTATAACATCATCTTCACTTGGAATTGAAATAAATATTTTACTTGGAATAGAGCCTTCATCTAAAAAAAGCCCATATCACACACATAAACATTTGTATATTAAAATAAAATTTTATTTATCTAAATAAACTAAGAAAACACTATGACTCTTAATTATTACTTGATTTTTTTGTTGAATTTGCTTTATTTAACTGGAAATTAAATTATTTTTATTGTAAAGAATATAAAAGAATCATCTGACAGTTTGTCTTTTAGATTTAATTTTTTTTATTTATGTAATGAAAAATACTAAACTTTTTTTGTATGAATTGTAATATATGTTAAGTGCACAGGGACACAGAAATAGAGAAGCTGAGCAGAGTAACCATACATGTATAGCAGAGATATTAATCATTTTCTACATTTAAATGTTGAGAAGTAAATTAATAGCTACTGCTAGTGATAATTAATTATTTAATGTTTACATAAGATTTTGCATTTAAAAAATATTTCTCATGCATTTCAAGAATTTATAAGAAATTATCACCAATACTGGCATAAATACAATATCATATACTTATCATCATCAATCATTCACAAGTATGGCAACTCCTACTTCAGAAGAATAAAAAACAAAAAATATTGATACTATAATAAAGGTATGTTTTGCTGTAATTAGGGTTTATACAAATTGTTTTTTAATATGTTTATTTTCTATAAATATGTTAAACTATATTACATTCTAGAGTACTAATACTATATTTAATATAAATAATCTATATATTTTAAATGGACCATTCTGACTTCAAGAACATAATAAATAAATTAGCAGATGGCAATATATTTAATTATATATATATGATCAATAGATGGCGTTTTACCAAAACCACCGAAACAAGTGTAAAATTTGTTTACGTGAATAACTTGTTTTTGTTTTTCATAAATGTACCTTTAAAGTTTTCTTGCAATGATATATATTGCAGAGATTTTGACTATGTGGTGAAACTGAACTGAGATCAGACCCATATAGATATCTGGTTTGTTAGGCTGAGTTTGAAGACTTTACCGGTCTGAAAAATTCACGCTTGCAAACTGATAGAAACGTTTTGCATAAACACTTGGAGCCAGTGTTTAGATCTAGTTTCTAACCCTATCCTTCACTGATGATAGCAAATAGCTTGAAATCAGCTGATCTGAGGGTGAGCAAATGAAAGAGATAGTTAATTCTGACTCTTTTGTCGTTTATGTAAACAAATTTTACACTTGTTTCGGTGGTTTTGGTAAAACGCCATCTATTGATCATAAATAACAAGTGATAGCAAGTTACGTGAATAACTTGTTTTTGTTTTTCATAAATGTACCTTTAAAGTTTTCTTGCAATGATATATATTGCAGAGACTTTGACTATGTGGTGAAACTGAACTGAGATCAGACCCATATAGATATCTGGTTTGTTAGGCTGAGTTTGAAGACTTTACCAGTCTGAAAAATTCACGCTTGCAAACTGATAGAAATGTTTTGCATAAACACTTGGAGTCAGTGTTTAGATCTAGTTTCTAACTCTATCCTTCACTGATGATAGCAAATAGCTTGAAATCAGCTGATCTGAGGGTGAGCAAATGAAAGAGATAGTTAATTCTGACTCTTTTGTCGTTTATGTAAACAAATTTTACACTTGTTTCGGTGGTTTTGGTAAAACGCCATCTATTGATCATAAATAACAAGTGATAGCAAGTTACGTGAATAACTTGTTTTTGTTTTTCATATATATATATTGTAATTCTTAAACTATGATTATAAATAAAAAGAAGGGGTAAAATAAAAGGCAAACTATAATACATAATGATCAAGTTTTATTGCTTATTAAGACTATCCTAATGCCTCTATGTTTTATTGCTTATTAAGACTATCCTAAGACAAAGAATAATGGTCCAATAAAAAAAGTGCCAAAAACAAAATGGAGACTATGATCTTCACTGAAAGTTATTATTTAGGTTTACAGTTTAATATTTTATCTTGCAACAATTCTAAGCTATGGAGTTAGTATTTTAATAGACTAGTTACTTGATATGACAATACCAAATATGCCCCTAGATATGATCCCAGACAAGATCAAAAGCAAAATATATACAGACGAGTTTCTAGTAAGTTAAAATAATTTTTGAATTGATTTTTCAGTTGAAACAAGATTCTCAAAATATCCAGGTTTATGTATAGAAAAAAATGTAGAAAGGAATGGATATGTAAATAATTCCTTATTTGTACAAATTTGTATGTCAAATGTTGTTGCTTTTTTTTATTTCTGTGATGAAACTTTTAAATAAGAGTTTCATACTTTTCTGCTAAATCGATTATCATATATTTGGTTGTCCATTACTATAATTACAATATTTATTTTCCCTATAATAAATATTTTTTATTTATAAAGAATGACCATGAATATTTTTTCTGGCTGTTATTTTTAAACAATATTATTCCCAAAAACAAATACTGAAAATGTAATATATTTCAATATCAATGAGCATTTTATTTTTTTAAATAATACCAAAACATATTTTCTCAAAAATATATATCAAATCACTCAGTAACAAATAACTACCTTGCATAATATCCTCTTCAAATTTATTATAAAAAGATTTCTTTTATCATTCTGTATATGTACAAGTTTGTTTTTAGCATAGATAGAACTAAAAATCCTGGATCAAAAGTTTAACTCTTACTTCTAGTTTTTAATAACGATTTCCTGATAATTAATTTACTTTTAATTTATTTTTATAACAATAAACATAAAAAATATTCTTATATTTTTGACTTTTAATGAGTTTTGTGGTCTCATTAAATTAAATTTGGGCAATATTTATTTCCCTAATGATTTAAAATTATTTTTTTCTATATACTCTCAAACTTAGTCCTCTAACATTTATTCATTTTTAAATACTAGAGGATTGGCATGTATAATAAAAGATAAAACAGTCTTAAAATAAGCCATTTAGGGCAAAGATTTCTACAATAGCACCTTAAGCAGCAACAGGTACTCATCAAATAATAGGTGGTGAGGCTTTAAATATTTTTCTCCTATAACTAACAATAGATATATATCAGATTACTAACCAATATCAAATAGTTAGAAGGATTGATTAGAGATCATTTATCTGGGGGAAAAAATCTTTAATTAAAACTAAACTATTTGTATCTATACATGTAAACCAAATAAAAGCAGCATAATTATTAAGTTAAATATTGTAATATTAAATATTACAATAGTTTGCACTTATTAAATATTAATGCAAATATTAATTATAACAATTCAGTTAGTTTTTAACCATTCTCAAATGCTAAATATTTTAAATCTGGCTAAGATAAATATCATTATGTGTATAAAGTTCATAAATTTTAATATTTGCATTTTGTCTATTAATTAATGATTTTCTATTTGTATTTATTAAAGGGAAAGGCAGAAACCTCTCGCATGTACTTTCAGAATGTTTATATGATAGCTAATTGGATGTAATGATGACTGTGTAGGGAGCTCTCAAGTCACAACATAAGATAGAAATTTTACAAGAAAAAGGTGGTTCCATCCTTCTGTTTGGTTCTTCTTTTATTATGGTATTTTTTTCTCATGAAGAATTCTAACGCAATCCAAGGTAAAATTGAAAAGAAAATTACATGTTTTTTCATGGTCAAAGAAAACAGGCTATTATTAAATCATTATTTCTATATTTTATATATATTTATACAAAAATTTATAATTTTTAATAAAGTTTCTCAATACCATATCAATTTCTCAATATATAAAGGATTTCATTCACATACAATTTGAAACAGAATAGTAAATCCTTGTGTTTCTTAAGTATAATATTTTTTGAACTAGCTCACCAATCTATTAACAATAGAAGTACAAAATGAAACATGACAATTTTTCATCTGTATTTCTAATAAATATAGCTTGAGCATTAGACTTATATGGACAGGCATCCATTTTTTACCATTAATATTTTGTTTCTTTAAATTAATATTATATTTTCTTAATTGACATAAAGTATACTTAATTTGTTTACTATCATAAACAACTTCAGTTAGCATTTATGTGAGCTTTGCAAAATTTTATGATTTATTCCTTTTTTAATGATACATTCTATCGCTACAAAACAAACATAATTGACAATTTTGATCCATAATATATGTATTCTATTTCTTGTTAAAGTGTTTGATTAAACTAAGCACACACTTTCAAAATTAAATCATAAGCCAAAGTCATGTTTAAAAATTCACAATGGACTATCAATATTTTTTCTCCAAGGACAGGCTTCTCAATTGCAAAAGAATACACACAAACTTAAATTTATATCATTCTATAATTCCAACTCACACTCCAAAGATAAGTCACATGAATTTAATCTTCCTTGAAAACCATACCAAGATCGCTAATTTGTTTTACTTTTCCAGGTTAACAAAGACATGATTTTAGTATAATGAACTCTACATCTAGAAAGCTAGAGAATACATTTATTAATGTTATATTGCTATTGAGTTTTTAGAATTTTACAGAACATCCTTAAATGATAATTTTCCAATGCCCTTATTCTATATCGTAAGGTGTAATTGGCTTACATTTTAAAGTTAGTCATCATCCAATCTAAAAATTGCTAAAGATTTTTGTTCTATGACACACTAATAAAAGACTAGAGTTTTTTAAAAAATATTAATTACTAAACCAATGTCTTAATATGTTGCATTCAAAATGATAACTATATTATGTAAATCATATTTAAAATTGCAAAGACTGCAAATGATTAATGAACTGTAAATTCAGAACTCAAGAAGACGAAGATATGCTTTAGATTTTAATCAATTCAAATTATAAATTAAATCATTAAACCTATCTTACACCTTAATCCCTGATTCAAACTGACTACAAATTATTCCAACAAACAGTGACTAAGTTGGAGTTCCTTGTTTAATACCAATTTTCATTTTAAATGCTTATTTTTCCATCTGTAGTAATAACATTTCCTACTATAATTTTATCATATAAAAGTTGTATAGTACAAATAAACTATGGTTTCCAATCAATTAATTTCAAACAGTGCCTTAGATCTATTAATGAAGAATGCCTGTATTTCAAATCTTACACATTAAGCCTGCATCCTGCCCATCCCTCTTCTATGTATTTAAATTGATAAGGTCCTTCCTAATACATGAGAAATCAGGGTGACTTGAGATCAACATGGGCATGGCAATAATATTGGCATCAGCATGGGATTTAGGCTTTCCATCATCAGATTTTCAATAGAATGGATGGCTGAAGATGTTGGAGTAGATTGAAGCCTTTTCATTAAAGTATGAAGATATTTGCTATCTTAATATAAACTGAGCACTGATTATATATATATATATATGGGAGATGATAATCTAGACCAACTGATGAGTGCTGGTTTAGCACAAATATCTTTTCTTCATGTCTGTGGTCATGTGTATCAGTAGTATGAGATAATGTGGATAGTTGAAGGGTGCTTGAAAGGTTGTGTTTAAATCCCCTATATTTATTATGAAAACATATATAAATTATTCTTTTAATATTGATACTTTCTTAATTTTTCTAGCTACAAAAACTATTTATAGTATTTCTTGACTCTCTAAAATTATATGAAGTCTTTGCTAATCATTTTTCTATGATTGAAAGTAACCTATGCAACAAAATACTTGAAAGTATATTTACTATAATGGAAAATAACAATATTCCACAATAATAACTGGGATTTCATTTATACTCACTTTTTTGAAAAAATCATAATATAAATATCCATAAAAAAAATTGCAATATTTTTAAAGCTAACATATCATCACTATATTTTTAAACTTTTCCAGTTATCTCATCAGGATTTGTAGTCTTATTATTTTTAAGATTATAATGAGCTGATTCAATCTTATTAAATTAGAGTATATTTATCCAAATTTAAATAAGTAAAGAAAATGGATATACCACTTTAAGTCATTATTTTAATTAATTTACCATTATTTCAAAAATGAAGAATATACTCCTTCCATCTTTACAAATATTTCCTTATATAAAAGAGTGTTATTCAATAATTTAATAGAATAATCCTACTGTTTTTCAGATGTTTTTATTACTTTCAGTGCATCAGAACAAGTTCTAGTTATTATGATCAGAAGCCTATATCTTCCTTGGAATTTTAATCCACCAATCATTTTTAAGCTTTTTTTTTATATCATTCTACAAACTTCTGCTTTTAAACCTCTATTTTGATTATCAAGTCCATATTCAATTTTTCATTCTTTCAAACAGAAAATGCAGTGTGTTATCTTTTAATCAAGTCACCAATAATAAGATCATCTCTGTCAAGATTCTTCTTTTCGATGAAATCAAAAATAGATTTATTTTTACCAAATTGGCAATTTTAATGTTTAATAACTGTTAAATTTTTATACAATTCTAATATTCAAATAAGATATCTTTTTAAGGCAACTATCATTTTAATCTTCAATCTAATATCCTATAATCTATCTAACAACATGCTGCTTGTAAATGTATTTTATCAATACATTTAAAAATATCCAAATACTGGTGTTTACAAACATCTATAAATATCACACTCATAATGGGTTTAAATGCTAAATCAATTATTGATTTATTCTTTTCAATAGTAAGCATATGACTTTTTTTAATGAATACTCCATTAATATCTTATTTTTCTATCAAAATGTAAATCTGTTATTTTCAGTATAAAATAGATTCATCAATATTTAACATAGTTTTATATCTTTATATTCCACACATTTAATTAGCAGTTTATAATTATTATTAAATATCTATGAACAATTAAGCATGATTATTTTTTGATATACTATTTAGATACAATCAAAATAATTACATAAAATATCAGAAGTATTATAAGTATATACTCTTATTCTTCTCCTTTATTTTCTTTGCATTTCTTCATATATTCATATATATTGCTTATAATAACTTCTCCCATATACACTTTAATGCAAAAAAAAAAAAATTAATAAAACTTTTTTATTTTCCCGATAGTTTCGACTGTCCAGCAGTCTTCATCAGAGCTTCTCAAATTTCCTCTACCTTTAAAAAAAATTTTGAGAAGCTCTGATGAAGACTTCTGGACAGTCAATACTGTCAGGGAAATAAAGAAGTTTTATTTAAAAAATTTTTTTGCATTAAAGTGTATATGAGAGAATTTATTATAATCAATATATATGAATTATTATAAGTATTTGCATATCTGTTCTTTTTTCCAGGTCATCATCTCAATCCAAGTTAACTGATTAAATATATAAAAAATTATGATTAATAAAGTCATATATATTTCTTCAGAATATTTTTAGTTGTTGTTGTTTCTAAATATATGCTTTCACAATGCCATAGCTATCATCTAACCACCAATATTTCATGATTAAAGCTCAGTAATTTGTTTTTAAAAAATTAAATCAATTATTGTAGTTTGTTAGGCATTATATTTCGGGTCATAAAAGTTTTATTTTTAGTTTTGAACAATAGCAAACATTTTTAAGTAATTTTTGCTTTCTGAAATTATAAAAACTATCCAATGACCAGCTGTGTATTTGTTAAAAATGAATAATTATTGACTATACCACTTTATTAGCTTTTCAGTATGCACATTTTATGTCCAATATTAGACTCATCTTTATCTAGGCTGGGACATCTTAGAAGATTGTTATATACTCACATTTATCTATCAACTTGTTTTTATAAGAGATAAAAAAATATATCAAATCTTTTATATAGTGTATATATGACAAAGATAGAAATAAAAAAATAAAGCATATAAATTGATTTATAAATAAATATATAGTTATATAAATTGATATATAAATAAATATATAATAATATTTAGAATTAAATATTCATATATAAATATTAAAATATATATATTTACCTTCACTCTTCTCTATATAATAAATTGTGTATCCTAATGGTGGTAATTTCACTGGAAAGACTAATTCTGCAGAAGAAAAGCTTTTTCTTTTGGGAAGATACAATATTCTTCCTGATATAGGTAATACCTAATATATATGTACACAACAAATTTAATATAAAGGTGCCAAACTTATTGTACTCACAACTTTGACACTATTCCTCAAAATAAATTTATTATATCATCTCTAGCCCAAATATACATTTTAAAGTTTAATTAAAGATTAATATATATATATTATTCTTGAATGCTACTACAAACAATAATAAATTCAACTCTATTCTTATTTTTTTATGTATAATATTTTAAATATAAACTTCTATTTTATCAAATACACATTTCACTTTATTCATATTTTAATAAAATGACTATCATCATCATCATCATCATTACCAACCATTATCAATCCACTGCAGGATGAAGGTCTCTCCAAGTTTAATCCATCTCTGATCTTTAGCTTCTCTTCTCCACATCACCCCTGCACACTTTCTTATTTCATCCATCCATCTCACAAGTGATCTCTTTCTGGGTCTTTTACAATCTCTTGGAATCCAGTTTAAAATTTCAATTTCAATTGTCCATCCATTATCATCTCTTCTAGCAATATGTCCAGCCCAACTCCACTTCAATCTTTTAATTTTTTCAATGAAGTCAGTAACACCTGTTTGTTCTCTTACCCATACATTGCGTTTTCGATCTCTTCTTATTACTCCCAACATACATCTCTCCATACTTCTTTGAGTGGTCTGAAGTCTCTGTATTGCTCTTCTATTAAGAGTCCATGTCTCAGATCCATAAGTAAGAACTGGTAAAACACATTTGTTAAAAACCTTCCTTTTCAAACACATAGGCATATTTCCTTTTAGTATCAAGTTATTTCTATCAAAAGCAGTCCAACCAAGTTTAATTCTATGATTAATTTCCTCCATTATGTTTCCATCTGTATTAATAATCTGACCAAGGTATTTGTAACTGTTAACTTCTTCTAATTCATCATAATCAATCTTTATTTTCATATTTTGAGCAAATTGATTAAATATTACTTGTCTTTTTAACATTTATCTTTAGTCCTACTTTCATCTGATAACTCCTGCAACATATCCTGCAGCTCTGAAGCATTATTTGCAAAAACAACTACATCATCTGCGAAATCTAAATGACTTAAATACTCTCCATTTACTTTCACTCCTTTAGTTTCCCATTTTAATCCACAAAATACTTCTTGCAGCACTGCTGTAAAGAGTTTTGGAGATATGGAATCACCTTGTCTTACACCTTTCTCAATGTTGATTTTTTCCAGTATCATTATGTAATCTAATTGTTGCTGTTGCATTTTTATAAATATTCTTTAAAATATGACAATATCCTGGATTTATACCTTGATGATCCAATGCTTTAATCACTGAAGAAATGTTTATAGAATCAAATGCCTTTTCATAATCTACAAATCCAAACATAATGACGACTCATATTCATTGGTCCTTTCTATAACTTCTCTCAACACTTGGATATATCATCTACTGTACTAAAACCACTTTTAAATCCAGCTTGTTCTCTTGGTTGGTGGAAATCCAATGTTCTCTATAGACGAGTTGTAATTATCTTGGTAAAATTTTTATATAAAACTGATAAAAGGCTGCTAGGTCTGTAATTTCTAATATCTTCTTTATCACCTTTTTTTAAATATTAATATTATTACTGCATTCTTCCAATCATCCGGTACATCTTTATTATTTAGACATTTGGTATATAACTTTGTAAAAAAAATTATATTTCTTCACCTGCTTCTTTTAATATATCAATTATAATTCCATCATTACCTGGAGCCTTTCCTTTCTTCATACATTTAATTGGGTGTCTCACTTCTTCATTTAAAATTCTGGGCAATTCAGAAGATGTAATAGATATAGGAGGTACTTGTTCTTTATTGCTATATAATTCTTGATAAAAATCTTCTACCAATTTCATGATGTCATCTCTCTTTTTAGTAATAATTCCATCTTTTTTTCTTATTGCAGTATACATTTCCTACCAATACCAAAATGTTGTTTTACATTCTTAAGACTTTTATTTTCTTCTACAGATTTCCTTGCTAGTTCACAGTTATACTTTCTTATCTCATTTTCAACTCTTTTCTGCACCATTTTACAAAATTTGAGATATTCAGTTCTTTTTAATGCATCATTTTTGAATATCTTCATATTCCTTCTTTTCTTCATAAATTCTCTAGTCTCAGTAGAAATTTTATTGGTCAATTGCTGCTTTTTTCTATCAGCTATCTTTGTTGCAGTTTTTAAAAGTGTATCAGTTATTTTCATATTAATTTCATTCAAATCTGAATCATGTTCAAATCTACTAATACTTGAAACCGATTTGTAAGTTCTAATTTAAATTCATTAGAATGTTTCTGAAAATTAGGAATATCAACTGTAAATATTGTTTTTCTTAATAATTTTTGTCTCTCTAGTTTCACATTAACACCATTTTATTAAATGAGGATCTGTCTGCACATGTCCTTATACCTCAAAAATGAGGTCATCAATCTTAAGGAGTGTTTATTATATCTCTGGAAGGTTTAAGTTTAATGTTTTTGCTTACACTTTTATAGTCATGTTTCAAATTACAGGAGCTGTATGAACCATATTTATTAATGAAGATGGCTTTTTTTTCTATGTAAACAATTATGTCTGTTTTCAACGTTTATTATCTTTTACTTCTAATTCCAAAGAATTTGAATTTTCTTATTTATTTTCATCTTCTTTTCATAGATTCATGCAATGTTTTGTAAATGTAATTTTTTTTAAAAAAAAAACCTATTAATTTTACAAACTGCTGGAATGAATTATTTTATGCTTAATTAATGTGAATAATCTTCATAGAATTTTAAGTCCATTCTCAGATAAGTTGAATTTTCTGGTTTTACTTTTATTTTTTTAATGTGGGTGGGGGAGATGTGGATTATAATTATAATATTTTTATATTATAACTCAGAAAGGAATATTTCATTTTCAGTGGGGTTTTCTCCTCACCTGTATCATAATTTTCTTTTGTTTATAACAGTGAACAATGCATGGAAATTTAATACGAATATTATTAATACAGCTATGATTAAACTCCAACAAATTACTACTACAGCCTTCAATTGTCATGGGTGTCTTATCAGCACAATATGTTTATTATAATTAGAAAAAAATATTTTTACTGAATTGAAGTTTTGAAAAAGAGTAAATGAAAAAAAAAAAGATTGGTTAAAGAAATTAGAGAGAGAAAGAAAAACTGGATTGAACATATATTAAAGAAAAATTAAAGTTTAATGAAAGATGTTTTAGAGGGAATGGTGAGTGGAAGTAAAAAGAATGAATGAAAGAAATTGACATTGTTGGCTGATATAAGAAATGAGAAGACCTTACATGAAATTGAAGAGCTGGTCAATGAAGTAGATGGAATGGAAAAGGGATGAATTGATGATGTGACTACTCTATGGATTTATCCATTTGATAGAATACTGTGGATGATAAAAAATCCCATGCCATTTAAATTTTCTGATATAAAATAAACTATTTTTACTCATGAAGTAATATTATTCAAATGGAAGTCAATCTCTGATAATGAGCTATTTCTTAAATATTATAAATCTCCGTGCACTCTCCAGCTAGTAAGAATTTAAAAACTTAAGTGAATCACTTAAGTTTCACGCATACATTCCATATACACCAACTCTTACAGACCATGCTTAAATCAGGGCTTGAGTCTATTGTGTGCCTGATGTTATAATTAAATATTCAATTGTCAAAGTGTTCAGCACTTTATAATAATAGGTTTACATTTATAAGTCATGTTTGTGTAATCATAGGTGGCTAAAAATGAGGCAATGGGTTAAATAGTTTTGTACAATTGAATATTTGATTATAACATGAGGCACACAATAGACTCAATTCCTGATTTAAGCATGGTCTGTAAGAGTTGGTGTATATAGAATGTACGTTCTAAACTTAAGTGATTCACTTAAGTTTTTTAAATTCTTACTGGCAGGAGAGGGTGCGGAGAGATTCACTTCTGTTTGAATAATTTCAAAGTTTTCAGAATTTTATAATAATAGGTCATGAAGTAATATTTGTTTTTCAAAATAAAACAGCTTACAAAAAGGAGTGGGGGGGGGTAACTCGCATGTCTTAGCTTGTCAATTCATCATTTGTTTCTTAAATATTATAAACTATTAAAAAATGATAGAAAATGTTTTTTTAATTATGATTAAATCTTAAAAAGTCTGAATTTTAGATTATTTTTATTAGATAAAAAATTAAATGAATACCCTCTGACCCATACAAGATATAGAATTTATGCTGCATAAATTCTATATCTTGTATGGGTCAGAGGGTATTCATTTATTATTTAACACTCGCAAAAAGCGTTTGCACAATTTGGTTTGAAAAAGCCGATATGAATGTGATTACAATTGTATACAGACGCTATAAAAAATAAATGCTGATTTAGATAAAAAATTATAAAATATATATATTTTTTTATCTAAAACCAAATTTAGTAAAGTATAAGCAATCTGGTAATAATAGAAAATATAATGAAAGCAGATATACCTGGCCTATGAAAAGATTGTAGCTTTTTTTTAATTGGTTGCTTAAACAAAATTGTTTTTAAGATTTAATATAAATTAAATAAAAGATTTTAATATTATATAAATAAGTCAATTATTTTATATAGCACAATGTTTTTTATAAACAATAATACTTAAACAGCATTAAACTGTTGCACATGCGCTTTAGATTTTAAATATAAAATGAATGAATACTAGTGTTAATATTCATTCATTTTATATTTAAAATCCAAAGTGCACGTGCAACAGTTTAATGCTGTTTAAATATTATATAAATAAATGTGAGAAATTCACAATTGAAAATTGGAAAAAAAAAATGTTTGGAACAACCTTCAGAAGTATTTTTTGAAAGCACCTGTTATTTTTGATATGCGAATTTGACAGCACTACAAACAACTATAAACATTTCTGTTTATTAATGGTGGAATTACTTCCTTTGCATAAAATATGATTGTAATAAAAATTACATATTAAATATAAAGAGTGGCATTACTTCCTTTGCACTTTAGTTAGCTATAGTCATTTATTTATAAAAACAAATTTAAAGTTATTTTTTCTTTGTTTTTTCAATTGTGAATTTTATGACAAACATAATAGTTTTTTTTAATTGTTTGTGAATTTGCTTTATGGACAAACATACATTCATATGGATTTTATAGAGAGAGATAATACTTTCATAAATAAAATATAATTAAAAGCAAATATTTGATTATTTGAAATAATATTTTTGTAAAATAACTTCAAGGTTTGACATTTAAAAATCAAAGTAATGTATGATAATGTCTATTAAAATTTATTTATATATGTATATATAAAATGTAAATAAACAGCACTAAATATGAAATATAATAATAGCAATAACTTCTAACATCTATATGCTGGTCACATTTAGTGCAACAATTTTTAGGGTATTTTATTAAATGTAGAAACTAACATAATGACATTAGAAGATTATCTCTCCAAGTATATTTTATATTATTTAATGGTGACATGATAATTTGTTTATAATATCATCATGAGAAGCAATTGCCTTTGAAAAATAGATTATAAACAGATTTGATTGAGGCTGCACTGACATATCTGAAAATTAAAATTCATATTTATAGATATATATACATCATGACCATTTTTTTAATATAATGCAAATTTATTTTTGAAGATCAAAGTTTAATATATTAAAATAGTTCAATCATGAATGATAAAAAGAATTTTGAATGACTTTCCACAGTTAGATTTATGACCATGCAAGTAATTTGAATTTTGCTTAACGTTTGAAGTTAAAAAAGTTGATATTTTATTTATAAATAAAATGTTCAATATTTAATGTAGCTACAAGTTAATTAAATTAAGTATATTTATAGTTACTTGTAATTATACATTGTATTTTATATTAACATTAATCTGCTAAAGATTAACAATAATGAAAAGTAATTGAATAATTTATCACTTGGAAGATCATGAGAACAGTGGAAGTGACTAATTTGAGTATCCAGCCAAGGACCTATAGAATTAAAGTTTATCACCCTATCAATATGAAAACTTATGCAGAATATGCTTAACAATTTCCCTTGCCAAATTGCAAAAGTGTTTATTTATATAATTTAGATCATTATTACAGTTGTTGTAAATATGATTTTATATTTTTATTTGGTTTTCACTAAAAGCACATGATTACTTCAATTTTTGTATTGCATAACAAATATTTATTTTTTCCAAAAATGATACATAAGTATTTGCAAAATTCATAATAACTTTTCATTTTTTTTTATCAATTTTTTTTAACAATAAAAACTGGAAATTAATTGATAGCAACATGGCTGCTCAAATGAAGATAGATACGATTTTATATTGCTGGAATAAAATTATATATGTGTGTGTGTGTGTTTTCCTGACTAAAGTATTGATTTTGTAGTAAAAAAAACAATTTAGAAAATATCATCCCATCATGCTTTGTATTACAGATTAGGAAGAAAAAAGTATAATTAGTTCCATATTTAATAAATTGTTATATATAATTTTCTTATTCAAATATGAATAATATCTTAATCTTAAATTTAGCAATATATATATAGTAATAACAATAAAAATAATAAATATAATGATAATTAACTATTATATATAGTCTTTCATTCACAGAAGTATGTTCAGTTAATTCGTTAATCTCCCAAACTCTGTTAAATTCAAAATAAAATCATAACAGAAGAAAACATTATCAACATCAAATCCCATGAATCCCAAATTTTAATGTAAGCAGCTTGTCTAATAATTATATTCATTTTATTTCTATTTATTAAAATTGCCTTTTTAATTTTTCTTTTATGATGGTTTCTCTCTTTATGAAGAATCTTAACATTTTCAAGATCAAACTTTTAATTTACATTTACATGTTCTTTCACGATTAAAGAAAACTAAAGCAGTCATTAAATCATTATTATTTTTACTTTTCACATGCTTGTATAACAATTAATGCTTCTTTAATCTTTTATCTATACAGCACCTCGATTCACCTATATATGATAACACGCATCTGCAAAAAATTTGATACACATTACTTTTTTGCTTGTATGACACTTTTAGAATTATGTATATAAGTTTATCATTTCAGTTAACTCAATAGTACTACTATTAATATTAATAATTGACTGATTTATTACTCTAAAGTTTATAAAAAGTTGAAGTACTAAAAGCAACAGAATTAAATGTTAAGTCACCATAAATTATAGATTCTGTTATTCTTTTCGTATATCAGACCATAAAGAATTGATATCCAAAGTCTTAAAGTTGAAATCTTCAACCTTTTTATCATATGTAAATTCTATGTTTTCATTTACTATTATTTAAATCCAATATATGATTGCATGATTTGCATTTAAACATAAGAAAAATATTATTTTATAAACTTCAATACAAGCTGAGAATTATGTTAATAGAGTATAATCTGTATTGAAGTATATGTTATTTTTAAAATTTATTAATTGATATTTGAATATTTCTATAAGGAAATCAACATTCTGGTAATATTTGCACAATACAGAATAAAGAATTGGTGGTCAAGAGGTCAGCACAGCTGCCTTACAAGCAATTGTCCCGGGTTAGTAGGTTCGCTTCCTGGCCAATGCTATGACACATGAAAAAAAGAATTGCTTCTTTTCATTATTGAAAATCTCCAAATATTTAATAATACATTTCATTCATAGTTTAATTATTAAGAGTAATTTTATCTCTAAACTGTTAAAGTTACATTTATAAAAAGAATTTGAAGCAAAGATTAAATAATTACAAAACATGACAAAGAAAAATTAGTTTAAAAAAAGTAAATTTATATATGAACGAAGACAATACTTTGGAAACTTAAGATTTACAAAAATTAGTAAGAAAGTATGACAAAAAATTAATTGGTAAAATTAAGAAGCAAAGAAACAGGTTGAATAAGTAAAAGAATTGAAAGAAATACAATTGGATAACCAGGTTTTTGGATAACCGAAAGAAAAATAATAGATTAAAAAGTTAATAAATGAACTTACCTAATTACTTTATTTAAGAATATTTGAATATTAAAAAATATAGGAAGACTTAAAGCAAATGAGGCTGTGGTTCAACTATCTACAATTACTATGACCTATAATAAATATTCATTTATTTTCAGCTTTTAGTCATACAAAATTTTCTTTCCATCTGTCTGTCTATCAATCGATTTATTCATCTCCAATTTATCTATCTAATTATATATCAATCAATCTATCCATCTCATTTATGTAATCTATCTATCTTTCTATTTGTCTGCATCTCTTCCTATCTAATTATTTACTTATAAATATATCTATATATGTATTTACGTATCTACCTATTTACCTACTTATTATATATATATGTGTGTGTGTATATATATATAAATATTCAGGTTAGTGTTTATAGATAGATTAAAAAACAATTTTAAATAATTTAATGCAGATCAAAAGTATCTGCATTAGTTCTTCATAGAGAAACAGTAATGATTTATCTTATCTATGTTAGTAGCGCTAAATTTTCAAAGTATTTCTACTATTTTTCCATTGTTTTTCTTTCATAAACATGCAATAAATATACATATAAAAATTACCTGATTTTCTACAAGAGAACCTGAAGTATCCTTGATTGCAAATTCTCCAGGAACAACAGGAAGGTGAAGAACTGTTTCAATATCATGAGCCAAAGCATTGTATACAATAATGGCAAACTGCAATATATATGTGTATATAACTCTAATGACATGTGAAAATTTTACAAATCTATTTAAATAATAATTGAATTGCCTTCTAGCTGCCAAGTTCGAGAACTTTTTACAACAAGAAAGTAAACCACCTCTTAATATATTTTATATCTTTTTATGTACAGCCATCCAGAACAATAACAGCCAGAGTGCCAATTTAAATCAGTCTTTGTATCTTTAAATGTAAATTGATCTTTAACTAACTTCAGTGTCCAGCGGCACTCTATTGCTCGCTGGATTGCAACTATCAATAACACAATATAAAATAATTAATGAGGCAGCCCGGCAAGTAGGTTTAAATAATGAAGATTTATTTAAAGGTTTATATATATGTTAATCACTATTAATATATACAAAGTACGAATAATATATACACGCTAATATTATTATATATAAATAAGGGGCCCGAAGGCAGAGTAAAATAATAAAGAGATCGGTACGACCTGTTATAGTTCCTAGGTTTACTTTGGCACGTCCGGAGGTAAAACTCTCCGCAAGGCTAGGTGAAGCAAAGGAGCTGACTGGAGCACCCGAGGAAATGGCACATCTACCTTTCAAGCGCTTCACTTAGCAAGTGTCCTCTCTCAGTTCAATATTAGATCCATTACTTGTCACGCCTTTATTTTGGAGTAACCTCCCTTCATTGGCCATCCGCTGTCCACGTGGTGGTCATCTCTTTAGTTCTTATAGGATCCCTGATTAGATAATGTCACACCTTTAACATTGTCTATTCTAAGCAATGGCTTTGTTTACATTATCCAATCCTTCTTGATAAATTACTTTATAGTTTAGCGCTAATATATCATTTAATTATTTACAAAACACAATTAGCGATCCGTTAGTTTTACATTTATTTTTATTATTGGTTAAACGTATTTTTTTCTATACATGCACATACACACATGTAGCATACCTCCCCCAAGTTCAGAGATAGCGTTTTAGTTTGTTGATTATTTTTTTTCTGAACTTAGCATATAATCACTGAGGTGGGAGGGAATTTTACTTTCTCTCTTAGAACGTTGGGGGATGTCCAATTCCGCGTCTGGAGCGTCATCTTTTCGCGGAAATGGCTGTGGCGTTTGTTGTATACTTTCGTCTTTACGCAATTGATTTATGTGTTTGCGTAACTCTCTTCCATTCTCCATTCGTACAGCAACCACTTGCTTACTTAAATGTCGCACAATTTCCGCTTTAATCCAGAATCTATCCTGATTATTTCTAACCCATATGCGGTCTTGTGGTGAGAATTTATAATTTCTGCCTGAAGGTACTTCGGTGTCCTTCGTTGGTATAGTTTTGTCAAGCTTTGTTCGCAGTCTATGACCTAGATATTTCTCTGCGGGTGATTTACCCAACTTAGCTGTAGGCGTAGAGTGTTGGTAAAGAAGCGCGTTAAAGACGGCTTCGTGCAGACTTTGTTTTCCCATTTTATTGATGGCGGATTTTAAATTCTGTACAGTTTTTTCAGCCAGTCCATTTGATTAAGGGTGGTAAGGTGGAGTAAATATGTGGTTAATTCCCCATTCGTGCATCGAGTAAGCGAACTTTTCTGATGTAAAACCTGTGCCGTTGTCGGATACTAGGGTTTCTAGGAGACCATGGTGTGCGAACATTTCCAACAGTTTGTCGATGGCTTCATCCGAACCTGTGTTTTTAACTATTTTATATTCAGCCCATCCTGAATAGGCATCCACTGCTACTAGAAATAATTGTCCTTGAATAGGACCGCAGTGATCTATATGAATTCTCTGCCATGGCTTGTCTGCTTCTTGCCAGGACTCGAATTTGGCTGATGGTGCATTTGCACACGACTGGCAGTTTGTGCAGTGTTTTATGCACTGTTCTACGTCACTGTTAATTTTCGGCCACCAGACATAACTACGAGCTAACGCTTTCGCCCTTACAATGCCCGGATGACCTTCGTGCAATAAATTAAGTATTTGCGACCTGCTGCTTATGGGGATTAGTACTTGGTCACCTCTGAGTATACAGTCTTTGCAAATGGACAGTTGTTCTCGAGCTTTCCATAGCTCTATATGCAAGAAAAATGGTCTTTGTTTTGGCCAACCTTTGCTGATTTTTTCCATGATCCATCTGTAGCCAGCGTCTTCTCTGGTCCAAGCGGCTACCTTTGCGCTGTTAAGTGTCTGGCTGTTTAGTGCGTCGATATAATTAATTTCTACTTCGTTTACTTCTTTCTTGAGCTGATCTGGCATTCGCGATAACGCGTCAGCATGACTGATTTTCGTGCCTTTTTTGTATTCGAGGTTATAATTGTAACCTGCTAGTATGTTAAGCCATCTCAACATGTGAGGGCTTAAATGTTCAGGCATCTGTTTCGTGCCTAGAATTCCCAAGAGTGGTTTAGGGTCGGTTATTAATTGGAAAGGACGTCCATATAGATATTGGTGGAATTTATGAATTCCGAACACTATGGCGAGGGCTTCCTTGTCTAGCTGGCTGTAGTTCTTTTCCGCCTTGGACAAGGTGCATGACGCGTATGCTATAGGACGTTCCCAAGAGTGGGATGGATGGCATATCACTGCCCCCATGCCATTTTCTGATGCATCAGTTGTCATGGTTACCTCACGCTCGCTGTCATAATGGACCAGTAGTTTATTTGATGTGAGAAGGGCTTTGGTGTGGAGAAATGCTTGCTCTTGTGCTGCTTCCCAATTCCATTTCTGGTTTTTTTTTAATAATTCGTACAGCGGCATCGCTATGTGTGCTTTGCCATTCAGGAAGTTTTCAAAATAGTTCACCAGGCCCAAAAAGGCCTGTAGTTGTTTTACGTTATTCGGTCTTCTGGCGTCAGATACTGCTTTGACTTTTTCAGGGGAGGGGATTATTCCTGAGTTTGACACTATGTGATCCAGGAATTTTATTTCAGTAGCCTTCCAAATACATTTTTTCACATTTAATTTTGCTCCAAATTCCTCCAGTCTTTGGCAAACTTTTGAGATACGAGTGCTCAATTCATTTTCTGAATTAGCAGTGACCAATATATCGTCAAAGTAGGGGATGACGCCTTCGAGTCCGTTTAGAAGAGTCTCCACTTTTGCTTGGAATATACTTGGTGCTGAAGCTATTCCGAATGGTAGACATTTGCATCTAAATAAACCTATGTGTGTAGTAAGTGTTAGAATGTTCGCAGCTTTGTTGGTCACCGGGATTTGGTGGAAGGCCGAGTTGAGGTCTAATTTTGAAAAATATTTAGACTTTTGGAGCGATGCTATGATTTCTCTTGAGTTAGGAACGGGGTATGCGTGTTTGTTTAGTGCTTTATTGACTGATACACGGTAATCGCCGCACAAACATATTTGTCCATTTGGCTTGGTTATTACAACCAGTGGGGTAGCCCACTCGGCTTCTTCTGTTGCTTCAAGCATGCCATCTTTAACCAATTGCTTTATTTCCTCCGCTATTTTTTCTTTCTGAGCGTACGGAATCTTTCGTGGTCTATAAATTATAGGCACTGCTTCGGGTGATAATTCTAATGAAACTGGTTTTGTTTTTATCCTTCCCGGTTCTCCATCGAAAAGTTTAGGAAAACACTGTCTGATGTTTTTTTCAATGTCAATATTTTTGACCCAAGCAATTTTTATTCCCAGTTGCTGAAACCAATCACGGCCAATTAGAGGATTTATAGGGGCGTGTACTATATATAACGGCAATGTAACTATTTTTTTCACATTGTTTGAAGTAATTGGAGCCTCAATTACTCCTTTAATTTTTATAGCGTTACCATTGACGTCTCGAGCCTTCAGATTCGTATGCATCAGTCTAGGTGGCTGTCTCATATCTGCCACAATGGTTTTCCAATCTTTAATGGAAAGTAACAACACCCCACTACCACTGTCAATTTCCATCGATAGGGGTTTTCCGTAAATTTTGACAGTTATTTCAAATTTCTGTGATTGGTCCGAAGACACATTATTAATTGCCGAAAATTCCTCTTGTTTATATTTTCTCGTAACGCTCTCTTGGCTGTTATTCTTTGTATAATTATCGTATTTTTTATTTCTGCACATTTTTTCCCAGTGGCCAAATTTATTGCAGTGTTTACAGCGTTGGTCTTTATAAAAACAGTCACGTGCCATGTGACCTAGTTTTCCGCAGCAAAAACACTTAATTCGACTTTTCTTAATGTCTGTTGTTCCACTTTGATCAGGCACCCTTCTATCTGGTTTGTCTACTTTGTGGACTTCATAAGGATCGTTGTCCGCTATTTTCATGGTCGCAAATTCCTTTGGTTGCTGCAACACGAGTTCGTGAGCTATACCACATTTGATAGCTACTTTATAGTTAATATCCATATCTACCAATAACTTCTGTCTCAGACTATCACTGCTCATTCCACATAAAAATTGTTCGAGGAGGGCTTCCTCCAGGTATGAATCGTAGACGCAGTTTTTTGCGAGTTCTCGCAGGGCAGTATCATAATCTTGTGTCCGCTCGTTCTTGCCTTGGCGGCAATTTCTAAAGTGGAGTCTGGCAATGTGTCTAGACTCACGAGGATTAAAATAGTCGGTCAAACGATCTTTGACCTGTTCAAATGTTAATTCTTCCGGGGTTTTAGGTTCACAGAGCCTATTTGCGATCTGGATTACTCCTTTTCCAGCGAAACACAATAAGGTCGCTGTTTTGCTTTTATCGTCTTTTACTCTGTTAATAATTAACAGTTTTTCAATTTGTTGGACGTACAGGGGCCACTCACTTGCCTCTCTGATGTCAAATTCGGATATTTCCGGCTGCATTACGGTACTTAGTCAATTTAACAAAAATATAAAAATTTTACGATAACTTAGTCAATTTAACGAAATATAAAAATATTTTTCTTAGTAGTTTTATCTCCTCACGAAATCAAATAATTAGACGCCAACGTATTCGGCTGTCGATGCGTTGATTATTATTACTGAGAATTACACCGTTGAGGTTCGTAATCAATTGTAACTGCGCCAGTTCAGTGTCCAGCGGCACTCTATTGCTCGCTGGATTGCAACTATCAATAACACAATATAAAATAATTAATGAGGCAGCCCGGCAAGTAGGTTTAAATAACGAAGATTTATTTAAAGGTTTATATATATGTTAATCACTATTAATATATACAAAGTAAGAATAATATATACACGCTAATATTATTATATATAAATAAGGGGCCCGAAGGCAGAGTAAAATAATAAAGAGATTGGTACGACCTGTTATAGTTCCCTAGGTTTACTTTGGCACGTCCGGAGGTAAACCTCTCCGCAAGGCTAGGTGAAGCAAAGGAGCTGACTGGAGCACCCAAGGAAATGGCACATCTACCTTTCAAGCGCTTCACTTAGCAAGGGTCCTCTCTCAGTTCAATATTAGATCCATTACTTGTCACGCCTTTATTTTGGAGTAGCCTCCTTTTATTGGCCATCCGCTGTCCACGTGGTGGTCATCTCTTTAGTTCTTATAGGATCCCTGATTAGATAATGTCACGCCTTTAACATTGTCTATTCTAAGCAATGGCTTTGTTTACATTATCCAATCCTTCTTGATAAATTACTTTATAGTTTAGCGCTAATATATCATTTAATTATTTACAAAACACAATTAGCGATCCGTTAGTTTTACATTTATTTTTATTATTGGTTAAACGTATTTTTTTCTATACATGCACATACACACACATGTAGCACTAACTGATATTAAATGTATAGAATGGAGATCTTTCACTCACTTCTAAAACTCTATAATCATTTAACACATGTTATATACGTAATGATAATATTTTAATAATGAATAACTATAACGACATTAAAAGTCATTAAGAGGTGGTCCACTCACTTATTGTAAAAAGTTATCGAACTTGGCAGCTAGAGGGCAGTTTAATTATTATTTAAATAGATTTGTAAAATTTTCATATGTCGTTATAGTTATTCATTATTAAAATATTATTTATCATTACTTATATATAACGTGTTAATTGATTATAGAGTTTTAGAAGTGAGTGAAATATCAGTTAGTTAAAGATCAATTTACATTAAAAGATACAAAGACTGGTTTAAATTGGCACTCTGGCTATTATTGTTCTGGATGGCTGTACATAAAAAGATCTAAAAGACATTAAGAGGTGGTCCACTCTGTTATTATAAAAAGTTATCGAAGTTGGCAGCTAGAGGGCAGTTTAATTATTTAAATAGATTTATAAAATTTTCACATGTCGTTATAGTTATTATTAAAATATTTTTATCATTACATATATATATATATTAGATCAACATCTAGAGTAAATTTATAAATGTAGATATAAAATAGATAGGCTTTTTAATATAATTTTTTAATTTTAAAATGGTATAAATTATTAGATAATAAAAAATACCACAAATAAATACATATTTTTATCAACAATCATTTCCAATAAAAGCAATTATAAGTAATCAGAAGTATTGATCAGTTAAGATAAAAGTGAATAAATAGATACAATTAAAAAGTTTTTGCATGAAACAAATTTTAGATAAAAAAAGTTGTACTTCTGCGATTGAATATCTAAAACTATCTGCTGTATATGATGTTTTTCAGTAAGATGATTACTTGAGTGTTTTAGATATGTAGTTTTTGTCCTAGTAAAAAAGTGACTGATATGAAATAAAATATATGACATTATATATTATTTTTTATTGATTATTCAAAACAGTCTGCTTATGACTGCAAAAACAATTGTGTTCTTGATGTTCTGCATGAATTATGACCTTGTCTTTTCATGACACCTTTAATTTTAGAACTAGTCAAAAATCAATAGAAACCAAATCAGAATAATCAGCTAGATACCCCACAAAATTATGCTTTTTATTCAAAAAATTATGAACGGTCTTATCTCTTATAATGCAATGGTGATCAAGAGCTTTGCTTGTAGTAGTCAAGTTACTTGCACAAAATCTTGGCCAACAAACAATTCAAAACACCCAAGTAGTACTTATTATTAACTGCCTGATCTTTAAAAATGTATTTGTGGTAAATAATACCTTTAAAATAAAAAGACAATAGGCCTAATTCTTTTCATAATTGTTCTCCATGATTCTATGTTCTACACAGATGATTACTCTGGACTATTGCATTCAATTGCATATATGATCTAAGGCACCCTTGTACTCTATGACTTTTATCCTGGTGATTATTGTTTAAATCTATTTAAATTTGCAGATGTTCTAAAACTTATGTTATAATCCAGATCTCAAATCTGTTAATCTTTGTTATGCAAATGACATATAACATTGAGATCCAAGATTTGGTGTTCATTTTTCTGTCAAATTTTCACAAAAGACTTTGATTAAAGTTTTTTTAATTAATTTGCAGAGGGTAATTTTATTATATGCAATTTTGACTAAGTCTGATATACAATTTCAGTATTCCATTTTTTATCAATTTCAAATTTACATAAGTGGTGCTTTGGGAGTATGTAAATTCCTTTTGTTTAAACTATAAATGATTTCTGCACTTGTAAATAAAATTGAAAGCTTTTAAGATCATTTAGCATGTAAGCATTTGGAATCTAAGATTGTCAGTATATTACACTTTTAATTTTAACTGGTTTAATAATCATGTTGTAAAACTTTTTTTGTCCATTTTTATTAATAAGTAAGCCTATATATTTTAGGGTTGCATACTACTCTTGAACTCATAACTTCAAACGGAGTTACAAACATATTGTTGTTTAATATAAAACACATTTTATATGTTTAAAAGAAAAGATTATTATTTATATTTTGCAATGCTATGCATGCTTTCAGATATTTGTTAGTCATATTCATAATTAGTCTATTGAAAATGGAATTATTATTCTTATTTGAGATATTTAAATAAGGTGTACATGCAAATTGTATAATTTAAATAGATTATTTTTTGATAGGGTGATCCAAGATTCTTTTTTTGTTAATAGTGTGGGCATTGCTAGAAATATGCTATTCTTCTTTAAACTTGTACTTCTTGTTATTTTATTCAGAACATAAGATCTTAATTTTTGTTGGGTCAAATTGATAATCATGCTTGATTTCATGCTCTAAAAATATTGATTTAAGGTCAGAGTGGGTCTTAGCATGATTGAATTGATATATATGCCGTGCTACTCTAGTTCCAATATTTGTTCAAAATTCACCATTGTAAACCGCAGTGCTAACCAAATTTCTGCAATTGATCTTTTATGCAATCTGTAAGATGTGTTCTATGAGAAGTAGATATTTGGTGTTATTTCTGAGTCAGTTTAGGAAAGGAAAGATCCTTAAACAAATATACGTATCTGAGCAGATATTATACAGACTATAGGATATTCAGATAAAAATGGCAAGCTAACCCAGTGACTTGTATAAGGCTGTAGTAGTTTGTGTATATTGTAATAAAAGTTCTTGATAGTGTTGATGAGAGTTTGATATCTATATCATATTTCACACAAATTGGCTTTGTATATACATAACACGAAGTTTCTATATAGAAGGCTATTAAAACCCACCAATTTATGTGCAGTAGAGGTCAGCAATTAAGGGTGAATGCACCTCTAATCTATAAGGGTTTATAGTTAAGATGATTGTTGAATGTTTTAAATATAATATTTTTGTCTTTCTTTAAAAGTGCCAATATTATTTTATCAATATCAACCACCATTATTCTGCATATAATACTGCTGCTTGATAATAATCATGGACCTAGTCTTTGTTTAACTAATTTAAAACATTCATAAAGATTTGATCTTTTTATTTAACATTTTTTAACCAAGTACTTTTTGTGATTATCCTCACTGAATCTATATGAAATACTGATGCCAGAAAATTTGTAGTTTGGTTACATAGAATAATATCAGTCTATAAGCATCCATTATTTGGGATATTTTAATTGCATGAGTAAACTCAAAGGAATAATTTCAATATACATTCTTTAAAGATTCATCTACATCCATCCAGAAATATATTTGCTTTATAAACAATAGCAAACTTTCTTCATATAATAGTGCCACTGAGTGCAAGCTATAGTAATCAATGGATACTAGATGGTTTGTTCATCAAAATCCTAACTACTGTATTGCCTACTCATCCAATATCCCCAGATTAGTGAGGTGCCTTGGATCATAGAGCATTGCACTTAGATCTTTTGGATCTAAGGAAACCCTCTAGCAGCTACCTTTTGCCTTTTTAATTAACATAAAGCAATAAGCTAAAAATGGAAAAAAATGTTTTCAAACCAAGATAATTCATTTATATAATCATACATATCTGAACCCAGTTTAGTATCTACATTTTTACATCTTTTAGAGATATTAGTTGAGTATGCACTAGATAGAGATTTTAATGCACTCTTCTAGCATCCGTGATTACTATGGCTTGCACTGGGCACCCTTCCCATATGGAGAGAGTTTGTGTTAAGCACAAGAAATGTTGATCCTGTGATGTTTTAATGGTTTAATATTAATCCTAAACAAAGGTTGTAAGTAACTATGATTAGTAAAAAATCAAATACACCAATGATATAAATATTAAACTGGGTTCAGATTTGTATAATTATATAAGCAAATTAGCTTAGATTGAAAACATTTTAGGTTTTCATTTTGGGCTTGTAGTTTATAGGTAACTAAAGAAAATAAAAAATGGTTGCAGGAACATTACATTAGAACCAAAAATTTAGATACAGTGCTCTCAGATTTAAACTACCTACTGATAAAAGCTACAAACCAGAAATTAATCAGGATACTGGATGAGTAGGCAATTTGATGCACAAATTTTCTATACTATGGTTTGCACTGGGTGGCATTACTATAAAGAGACACTTGCTATTCTTTTAACAGATTTTATAATCATAACAAATGGTGGTAATATGATGTTTCCTTTATAATTATATGATCTTCTAAAATCTATCTGTAAGTTTAGGAGATACTTTTTTAATTTATATACTTAATGGAAAGTATGCAAAGAGATAATGCTGCTGATGAGTACATTTTTATATAGTTCTATCAGTTATATGCTTTCTTTGATATGTTGTCTCATAATATTATTAATAAATTTCTTTAATTGTTGTATGAGATAATCTTTTAAATTTTATTTTTTTCATGTTGCATTTTTATCTCTACAGATTATATGGTTAAGATATTTGTTACCTATATCTTCTTTCAGAGATATATTACTTTTTACTGGTAGCTTTTTATAAAGCTTTCATAGTTTTTTTTCCCAATTGTTGGCAGGAGTTTATTTAAAAATGATCTGAATGTGTGTTACATTTATTTGAATATATTTTCTCTGTATCCATTCATATAACTGCTTCAAAATCTAAGATAGTCTTCAAAAGTAGGAGTTATGAATTTATGTTGTATTTCATTAAATGCTTTTGTTTCTCAATTAGTCTAAACATCCAAATAAATTTAGGAAGCTTTTCTTTACATTGTTAGCAGTTTCAATTTTTTTTTTTGTTTATTGCTATGTATTTGAACCTTCTTGTTGAATTTGTTTTTTTCAATTTTTTTTTATAAAATTTGTTATAAAATTGTGTAATTATGTGTTTTTACATCCTTTTTAGTTGTACTATTTATGTTATTCTTACATTCTTTAATGATACATTTAAGCACCAGAATTTTATTGTGCAACAAAGCTATTTTGTGTTGATAGATAGAATGGCTGCTTTTTACAGTTCACCAGTTACCAGAAACATTTTGTTTTTTATATATTTATACATAAATAAAATGTGCTTTTGCAATCAAATTAACTTTTCGAAAATTTCCAATACCTAATCTACTTATGAGTATTTTCTATACTTAAGTATGTAATAATTTTATCGTAGAAAGTATGTAATAATTGAGGTAGTCTTTTATTATTAAATATAATAAAATTGTGCATGCAGTATGTTTATATGTTTTGATAAACTAAATTTCATCATCTAATTGTGAACATTATTATAGCCTAATGTATGTTTATTGCAGTGTACCACAACCATGGCTTTTAACTGTAAATATTACCTCATCATAATTAAAAATTTACATATTCCAACGAGTACTTATTAGTTGCTGTTTGATGTTGTTAGCAATATGGTATGCTTCTTTTATTTTCCTTTTCCAATAATTTCCTCTACACATACCAGTTTAATACTTTTGGAGTAAATATATATCTGTGATCATTTATATTGTGTAAAGATAATTAATTACATAATTATAAATAAATCATTTTTTCTATTGGACATGAATACTTTAAAACAAAACTACAATTTAGGTTGCCCAAATGCAATGCTTCAATTAAATTTCATTTATTTTTGTTATTATTATTATCATCATCATTATATAAATCTATAATGTATATTACATTGCATACTTTACATATATCATTTAATGGTGAAAAAATTGCAACTTCACAATTCTTTAGTATTTGAAATATTTATACAATATAAATGTTATGAAAGCATAGATATGAGAACAAAATGACACATTAAAACAAATTTGGCAAATTTAATGTAAATATGAGAACCTAAATTCTGCTTATTGTTTAATGATCACTGATGAATATCTAGCTAAAAGAAATATTAATCTAATAAATGGCTTTATTTTTTTCTTTAGTATAATAAAACATTTCTTAAAAGTTGCTTGTAGTAATATATATCAACATTATATATATATATATGAAATTTTTCATGGGTTATATATATAAATCATGTGGGTTCATCTGTATTATAAAATAGATATTGTATTAAACAAGGCAAAACTCTCCATACAGTAGTGCCACCCTGTGCCAACCAGAGTAATCAATGGCTGCACAGAGTGGCACTACTGTATGGAGAGTTTTGCCTTGTTTAATAACAATTATGTGCTAGTATAAGAGATAGTGATCATATGATGTTTAGTGGTTTAAAATGTAATATTATTATAAAGTATTTTAAAATACTTCAGCATATTTGTAATTAAAATTATTTACAGCTGAACCAGTAATATATATATATAGGCTGCAGAAAGGAGTTTGCTATTAACTGAAAGGAGACCCTTTGATTCCTCTTGGAGGCCTTAAAGGAACCGAGCAGGGCAAATTCCTAATGTCCACTCCATACGTTCTTGTCGTTGCAGCTGTTATTACTATGTGTGTTTATTCATATAGTATACAAACATGGCTGGGCTGCTCACCAACATGCATTAGCCAGCATGGTGAGTTTATTGGCTTTTTACCTCTGAGTTTAAGATCAAGAAACACCATGGTCTTTCTTCTCAGTGCCTGATAAGACAGAATGAATGTTTGTGTAAATGATAAATATTTTTCCAATACATATATGCAATTATGACAGACAAAAATAAAGCATGACCCTTATTCCCAGGAGGCTGTAAAGTCACCAACCAAGGCAGCGGTTGGTGGCCGAAGGCGGAGGGTGCATTGCGGACCCAGGCTGCCATTTGATGACAACTTTTTATTTAGGTACTTACAACTGCAGATCAATTTCAAGTGAAGGAAGATTGCAAGAATTAGAAGAAGAACTGTCTTATATTAAATGGGACATTATTGGACTTTGTGAAGTTAGAAGAAAAGGGGAAGAGACAATTGATTTAAAATGTGGACATATATTCTATTATAAAGGCACAAATATTGGAAATACAAGTGGAGTAGGATTCATTATAAATAAAAAGTGGAAGAACAATATTGTGGAGATTGATGGTGTATCAGACAGAGTGGCAAGATTAGTTATACAACTTAATAGCAGATACCAAATGCAGATAATTCAGGTTTATGCCCCAACAAGTTCTCATAGTGATGAAGTAGTAGAAGATTTTTATATGGATGTACAAAAGGCTTTTGATCAGAGTAAACAACATTTTAAAATTGTTATGGGAGACTTTAATGCTAGAATTGGTAAACAAATGAAAGATGAAAGTGCTGTAGGTAATTTTGGTTATGGTAATAGAAATGAGAGAGGACATAGACTTGTGGAGTTTGCAGAAAAAGAAAAACTTTATATTATGAATTTTTTTTTGAGAAAAATGTTAAAAGAAAATGGACATGGAAGCATCCAAACGAAGGTACAGCAGAATTGGATTATATTTTGACTAACAGGAAATACATATTTCAAGATTGTAATGTTCTTAATAGATTTAACACAGGAAGTGATCATCGATTAGTAAGGTGCAAAATACGTGTTAATGTAAAACTAGAAAGACAAAAATTGTTAAAAAAAAACAATATTTACAGTTGATATTCCTAATCATCAGAAACATTCTAATGAATTTAAATTAGAACTTACAAATCGGTTTCAAGTATTAGTAGATTTTGAACATGATTCAGATTTGAATGAAATTAATATGAAAATAACTGATACACTTTTAAAAACTGCAACAAAGATAGCTGGTAGAAAAAAGCAGCAATTGACCAATAAAATTTCTACTGAGACTAGAGAATTTATGAAGAAAAGAAGAAATATGAAGATATACAAAAATGATGCATTAAAAAGAATTGAATATCTTGAATTTTGTAAAATGGTGCGGAAAAGAGTTGAAAATGATATAAGAAAGTATAACTGTGAACTAGCAAAAAAAGCTGTAGAAGAAAATAAAAGTCTTAAGAATGTAAAACAACATTTTGGTATTGGTAGGAAATTTATATCTGCAATAAGAAAAAAAGATGGAATTATTACTAAAAAGAGAGATGACATCATGAAATTGGTAGAAAATTTTTATCAAGAATTATATAGTAATAAAGAACAAGTACCTCCTATATCTATTACATCTTCCAAATTGCCCAGAATTTTAAATGAAGAAGTGAGAAATGCAATTAAATGTATGAAGAAAGGAAAGGCTCCAGGTAATGATGGAATTATAATTGATATATTAAAAGAAGCAGGTGAAGAAACTGAAATTTTTTAGCAAAGTTACATACCAAATGTCTAAATGATAAAGGTGTACCGCATGATTGGAAGAATGCAGTAATAATATTAATATTTAAAAAAGGTGATAAAGAAGATATTAGAAATTACAGACCTATCAGCCTTTTATCAGTTTTATATAAAATTTTTACCAAGATAATTACAACTCGTCTACAGAGAACATTGGATTTCCACCAACCAAGAGAACAAGCTGGATTTAAAAGTGGTTTTAGTACAGTAGATCATATTCAGGTACTGAGAGAAGTTATAGAAAGGACAAATGAATATGAGTTGTCATTATGTTTTGGATTTGTAGATTATGAAAAGGCATTTGATTCTATAAACATTTCTTCAGTGATTAAAGCATTGGATCATCAAGGTATAGATCCAGGATATTGTCATATTTTAAAGAATATTTATAAAAATGCAACAGCAACAATTAGATTACATAATGATACTGGGAAAGTCAACATTGAGAAAGGTGTAAAACAAGGTGACTCCATATCTCCAAAACTTCTTACTATTTTGTGGATTAAAATGGGAAACTAAAGGAGTGAAAGTAAATGGAGATTATTTAAGTCATTTAGATTTCGCAGATGATGTAGTTGTTTTTGCAAATAATGCTTTCAGAGCTGCAGGAAATGTTGCAGGAGTTATCATGAAATGAAAGTAGGACTAAAGATAAATGTTAAAAAGACTAAAGTAATGTTTAATCGATTTGCTCAAAATATGAAAATAAAGATTGATTATGATGAATTAGAAGAAGTTCACAGTTACAAATACCTTGGTCAGATTATTAATACAGATAGAAACATAATGGAGGAAATTAATCATAGAATTAAACTTGGTTGGAGTGCTTTTGGTAGAAATAACTTGATACTAAAAGGAAATATGCCTATGTGTTTGAAAAGGAAGGTTTTTAACAAATGTGTTTTACCAGTTCTTACTTATGGATCTGAGACTTGGACACTCAATAGAAGAGCAATACAGAGACTTCAGACCACTCAAAGAAGTATGGAGAGATGTATGTTGGGATTAACAAGAAGAGATCGAAAACGCAATGTATGGGTAAGAGAACAAACAGGTGTTACTGACCTCATTGAAAAAATTAAAAGATTGAAGTGGAGTTGGGCTGGACATATTGCTAGAAGAGATGATAATAGATGGACAATTGAAATTTTAAACTGGATTCCAAGAGATTGTAAAAGACCCAGAAAGAGACCACATGTGAGATGGATGGATGAAATAAGAAAGTGTGCAGGGGTGATGTGGAGAAGAGAAGCTAAAGATCAGAGAAGATGGATTAAACGTGGAGAGACCTTCATCCTGCAGTGGATTGATAATGGTTGATAATGATGATATATATATATATAATTTACAAAAAAATGAGCATTGTGAGAATCACAATCATTGTATTGTTTGTATAAAATTTAAAAAAATAAACTCATTTTATTATATTGTATTTTACTTTACATCTCTATACATATCTTAAAGATATGTACAAAAATTTAGAGTTGTTAGACTTGATTGTTGTGTACTAAATATTTATTGTCCATTTCCCATGCACATATTTCTTATATGTATAACAATAAATTAATAAATATTTAACACATTATCAATTGGAATTGGCATCTCTCCAGATTTCTTTAAGTTTAAATAATAAATACTAATTAGAATAATAATCTTTCAAGAATCTCCTGCAAATATATATTATATCCAATTTGAATGACCCTATGAGGACATTCTCACATATTGGACATTCATCAAAATAGATATCTTTCTCTAATCTATTTTTTATATAAAATCATGAAATGCAAATGAAATATCAATTCATTTTTTAGACTGGTACATTTGTTCTTATCATTTCATCTTGTCCCAATCATATCACAAACATCCACCAGAAAAGAACTTAGACCAATCTCTCTCTCGATGTATTGCATACACCAGACAGAAATTAAATATATTTTTTAAATGTTAACTTCACTTTTTTCAAATATGTAAATTTTACATAACTCATATCGTAATTTAACAACATACACACATTTTTTAACTTCATATATATATAAATAACTTACTTTTTTGGAAACTGTTGATATCATACATTGGCTAATATTGAGGAAATGACAAAATTCTATCTGGGGAAAATCTTGAACTTTTTTAGTTCTCATTAATATTTCATATGCTGCACGAATGGATATCTAAATAAAAGCACACACACAGATATTTAAGATATAAAAAACGATTCAGGTTGTAAAAATTAAGATATAAAATGTAAAAAAAGACATTTAATTTTTTGATATAATTTTCACACATATTGATGCTTATCTTTCGTTCTTACCACTCCCTTAATATCACAGAATAAGTTTTATGTCTGTTGTTTCAGATACATGTAGAAATTTTTTTTTGTCATATCCCATTGTCATTTAAAAATAATTTGTTGTGAAGAAACATTTTCTTTATAAATAAAACAAAAGTTTTAACTATATTGTGATGATATAAAAATGTGAACATGAAAATGTAATTTGAGAAAGATTCTGTTACACCTCATGAATTGAGGCACCAAATCTGTAATGGCATAAAAATGATAACATGAAAGAGTGGCTCTATTATGTGCTACAAACATTGGATGCTAAATCTATAACCATACAAAATGTTCAACTAGAATTTTTCTTGTTAATGTCCCAAGCCTTAAGGCTAGCTAAATTGGTAATGGTATAAAATGAAGAAATGTTTAAGTAATTTATTTATTATAATAAAATACCAACATGATGAATGCTAAAATCTATAACAGAATCTTACAAATTGAATAAAGCTAAAATTTGTAACAATATAAATTATATAAACAGAGCAAAACTCTCCATACAGTATTGCCACCTGTGCTAAACAGAGTAATCAATGGATGCCAGAAGGCTTGTGCATAAGTAGCATTAGATAGGGATTTTATGCACAAGCCTTCTGGCATCCATTGATTACTCTGTTTAGCACAGGTGGCAATACTGTATGGAGAGTTTTGCTCTGTTTATCAACAATTAATGTGCTAGTATAGGAAATGTGATCATGTGAATATAAATTATACAATACCAAATTGTAATAATATAAATAGGCTAGCTGAATTAATAGTGTTGTACAAGTTAATTTCTATTTAAAATCTAACCCAGAATAGTACAACATATAAATATAATACAGGTCAATATAATTATAGATAAGATCATTTATAATTGATATAACTTCTTATAATGACTCATAAGAGAATTTATTTCTTTATAATTATCATTTATAGAAAATCTTGTTATTCATGAAAAACTACTGAAACTTTTGCTGTTTTATATTTCTAAATCTTATGTATGATTGATATTTTAACTACAATAACTGGACACAGAACAGAAGTCACTTCTATTTATTATGTAAATCATGCACGGTTAAATCTAATATCTCTGTAAAATTCAAAAATGGTTATTATTAATATAAAATTATCAATCCAAACTTTTGATATTTGTATTTACAAAAATTCTAGATTATATTAAAGTAATACCATATACAATTGCAGTCCATAAATCAGTTTTTAACAATGGTTTATGAAATAATTTTAATTTAAACATTTTTTATAAATAGTAAAGCAAAATAACTTTCTGACAACATAAGTCTAAACTTTCATTTTATATAGATTATAAAATCTCTAGTAATTGTAATAACTTCACAGGAACATCTAAAATTGAATTTTAAATTAATATATAGAACAATTCCTGGAAACTATACTATAAACTGTGAATTTAACTTTTATATATATCATGTGAAAGGTAATTCAAATTGAGGAGAAAAATTAATTTATTCTAATAATAATATGCTTTTAATAAGTAAATAAAATGAATATTAGAATTTAATAGTAAAAATTTAACATGGAATTATCATATTCAGAACACTCTGTTTACAAATTGTGCAAATATTAATTTATTTTTTTATTAATTGGAACTTATTGCTCTGCAGTTTATTATAAACCAATTTCTAACTTCTGATAAAAATATGATACATTAAAGTTATTAAAAATTGACTGTTACAGTTGAGCTTCTAAATAGTATAATTAACTTTTTTTTTAAATGATGGTGTATTAGTTTCAAAACAACTGAAATTTTTAAGAATTTATAAATCAATAATATTCCAATTGATTTTAAGAACATTTCTACAATACCATTTATTGAAAAATGTAGAGAAAACTGAATAGAAATTTTGTAATATTACTGATATTCACTACTGTCAAAATAGTCATTAATTTTACAGAGTAGAATTTATAATACTATAGTGTAACGGAATAGCGTTACATGGGATTTGAACCCAGGCATGCGAGGTTATATTAAACTATAATCAATTGACGAAATGAATGACAGGAACAAAACTTTTAAAAAGCGGTCTTGCTTTAATAATAAACGAGAAACAGCCGTTTCTAAAGCAGATCGCAGCTATATAAGAGTACCTGTCAAATTTATTGAAATAAAAAAGTAAAAGAGTTTTTTTTATTATTTTGTGTTTGTTTGTTAAGAATAAATCTATAATCATTAGTTGTAGTTTTTTTTGCATTTTTAATTAAATAAAGAGAGAGGAATGATTGAACGCAAGTTTAACTTTTTATTAAATCATTTGAATCATTTTGAACAAAAGGGGAAAATGAATAAATTAATTTGCAATATGTTCTGAAATTCCAAGCGATCTAAAATTATTTTAAATAGGGGCAATTAGTAAATGTAAAATTAGAGAAATTGAAACAATAGGCAGGATATGTGCTGGTACGCCTAGATAAAATAAGCCAAATTTAGAAGCAGAGGTGAGAAAAAGTGTACACTGCCATTGTACAACTCAGACTTCTGTCTCCAGCGAAACAATACCGGAAAAAATGGTCAAATTGAGTGAAATTCCAAGGTGGTGTAAACGATCCCAGAAATCACGGAATTGAGTTAACACTCGATGGACTTATAAGATGAAGGGACTCACAGGTGCATGGGAGTGATTGGGTGAGAAAAATTCAAGGTGTGAGGGCGGGAAGGAAGAGATCAAAAAGGCCGGACAGCGCTTTTCAGCAGGATTAGATGATTAGACTATTATTGATTATTATTAGACGATTGAAATCTAACGGAGATGCGTTGCTGAACATAAAATTCGCGGCTTGACCGCCGGACCTCCGCGTCCAGCTCCGCTGATTGCCAATAGGATGCTCGTAACACCGGAGAAACTTCACATAAGGACCACACACGCTTTTGAGACCTTGCAAATTGCCGGAATGCTTCGTTAAAGAAGAAACCATCGCTCAGGATCCCATTACAGTCTTTCTACGTTCCACAGGTAGCTATCTTTAAATTGTCGTATTCACTTATGCACCAAAATAAAATAACTTTAATAACCAGAATTATTAAAAAACAGTAAGCTAAAATGATAAAGTTACTCTTGACCACTAATGAACAATTCGAGAATCTAACCAAATAAATTTGTCTACAGATTGACATTCTTAAAAAGATGTGCGAAGTCACCTTGAAATCTATATTTAAATTATCTCGGCTTGCCGATCATATACCTGCATTAATTGTTAGTAAACCGATTAAATAAAACATTTATTTAACTAGTATTTTTTGTTATTAATTGCTTGGAATTTCAACATAAATTTATATAATAGGAATGAGTGCTAGAGCGATCGAATTTGTTTATATATGAATGAATGCATTTGATATTTTGGTGTTGGGATTTGTTTTTATTTATGCTTATGTTTGTTATGCTCTCTTAGATTAAATTAAGTTTGATTAATTTGTTCTGCGGGATATAGGGCGGGCCCTCATATAATAAGTAATTGATCGTGAGTGAAAGATCACAGATACGATGTAATTTGAAGGGTAATATTGGCTGTGTTCGTTTCTTGCTTCCGACTGGAGTGATGCACGGGCATGTTTTGTGATATAGTTGAGTGAGCTTATGCACATACGTGGCGGACTCTTATAAAAGTTCTCCTGGCGCCTATTACTTGGATTCAATCCGAATTTACGTATAAAATAAATAAAGCGTACGTGTATATGTGTTTGAAATTATCTTCACAGAACATTATGTAATCCCCCGGACGCAAGAACACAGCAGATTCGTAATAGTGACGTTATTGAGTGAGCGGTAGCACGCTCATGCACACCGGGCGGGTACATTTTTGGCGCCCAATGTGGGGCCGAAACTATTGTTTCCGTGGTGGGACCGACGTGGATAAAGCTGACGTTTCTAACAACGAAAGCAAATCTAAAAGAGAGGGCGCTCGAAATTACAGAATAAATTATCTATTAAAGCGGGGGGAAATTTTCGGAATCACGATAAAATAAAATCATTAAACATTGCTTAAGGGAGTGGGAAAGGGATTTAGTTCTCTTATTAGCACTAAAATAATCAAGCGTCCGAATATACTTAATAGTTGTAGAAGGCTGTGGAATAGCGGGATTCCGTGGAAGAAAGATCGTATATTAAAAGGAAGCAAATTGATAAATTAATTTCTATGTTAAAATTAAATGCAAATAATTTAAGCGAAAAAAAATATATATACACACCGTTAAAAGACGTATTTATATTCTTGCACAAAGGAAGTACTGTAACTGGGATCGTGTTAGGAGTTTTGTGTTTTACTTAAAAGAAAAGGGGGCTAAAGAAAGAGGTCAACATAGCGTATATATATAAGGACGCATATAACCATAGAATAGATATAGCCGCACATATAATCGATAGCTACTGAATGGAAATGGAGGGAACAGAGGGACCTGGGATAGTATGAGCGATAGAAACCAAATTGGAGGAAGGACAGGAGCTGTGGGAATTTTGAAGGGCAAGGAGCATCTAAGGATAGGATAAGACAGTCAGTGGGACCCGCGGAGTAGTAGGTATCGAGCCGCGGATTATTATAATTAATTACAAATTGGGCATCAAACAGAATGGAGGGAAAGTGGATTAAACTCGAACAGTTCGAAGGGAAGGCAGACGAAAGCCCATGTCGACATGTGGAAAGTCTGAAGAGGTTGTTCTCATGCGGGCAGTTTAGCGAAGAATCGAAGATAGCAATTGCATGCAGCCACATCCAAGGGGAAGCAATGGAATGGTGGGAGGCGATGAAAGAGAAACCGGAAACATTCGAAGAATACCAAAGAGCCATAATGGGAAGATATTGGGGACTAGCCCAACAAGAAAGGGAAAAGTGGGCAATCGAACAAAGCAAAAGGGATGAGGATGAGACGTACAGTACTTTCATACAGCGACAGATGGCGAGATTAAGAAAAATAAACGAATACCAAGTACCGGAAGAGCGGAAAATTAGGATAGCAGGGCGCAACCTGCCCAGGGAGATCAGACGAATTATTGAGGGGGAAACTGAAATAAAACGAATATTGGAGGTGTTGGTTGCGGCCGAAAATGATGACTACTTTGTCAAAGAAGGGAATGATGAAATTAGGATAGCTAATATAACACAGGATGAAAGGGGGGAAGGGCCTCAGGGAAAACAAGAGTGCCCAAAGATCGAGGTATCAATCCAAGGGGTTCATGCAAGGGCGCTGCTGGATACAGGGAGTCAGGTGACTGTAATGGCTCAGGAAACCTTCGACAGGATTGCCCAAGGGCCAACAGAAATGAAAATCCTACCGTTAAAAGGGACCCAGATCATACTGGCCAATGGGAAAAGAGCAAAGATACAGACCAAACAGGTGTGGGCGAACATAGTTATCGCAGGGCAGGAATTCACCCAGATTGTGCTAATACTTGAGGGGCTGATACATGACTTGGTGTTAGGGTCTGACTTCATGAGGATGGCAAAATGTAGCATCGATTACGGGACCGGACAAGCAAGAATTGGGAGAGTCACTGTGCCCTTTGGGGGAACCATGAATAGAGAGCCAGAAGGGCAGAAGAAACTGCAGTGCATCATGGTAAAGGGGGTGATCGAGAAAAGAGTTGATGAAATGACGGGACCAAGTAAAGGGCAAAGAGAGAAGATTCAAGGAATACTGGAGACCTACGAGAGTGTTTTCTCGGACAAGCCGGGAGTAATCAATGGGTACGAACACCGGATCCGGTTGAACACCAACAACCCATATCAAACGAGAACGTATCCAATACCTTTTCAATACCGGAAGGAGATCGAAACTCAGCTGGAGCAGATGATAGAGTGGGGGGTTATTTCAAAGTGTACCTCACCATACAACAACCCAATCTTAGCCGTAAAAAAAGGTGACGGATCGATCCGATTGTGCCTCGATGCGAGGCAACTGAACAAGGTGACAATTCCGGATACAAACGCTCCGCCCATCATGAGCGAACTGATGACTAGATTTCAGAACAAGAGAATTTTTTCCACTGTGGATTTGACAAATAGTTACTGGCAAATGAGCCTCCATCCGGATGATCGGAAATACACTGCATTCAAATATAACGGATGGGCGTACCAGTTCAATCGCGTGCCTTTCGGATTAAGGAATAGTGGGGCAGGTTTAGTGCAGTGCATGGACCAAACCCTATCAGATGAAGTCAAGAAATTTGTCACCATGTACGTAGATGATATCATTATAGCATCTGGAGACATAGAGGAGCATTGTCAGCACTTAGAAATGTTGCTCCATGAATGCGAACAGAAGGGAATAAAAATAAACCTAAAGAAAAGCCACTTTGTGACCCAGGAAGTTAAGTTCTTGGGACACATCATAAGCCAGGATGGGATACGGCCGAACCCCGAGAAGATTCAGGCCATCCAAGAATTTCCAGTTCCGAAAAAGAGAAAAGATATTAAAGCATTCCTCGGGATGTGCACGTTCTACAACAAATTTTATGAAAACTTCTCCCACGATATGGAACCCTTACTACAATTATTAAGAAAGGAGCAAGTGTGGGTTTGGGATGAGAAAAGAGAACGGAGCTTCCAGAGGGTGAAAGAAGGATTTTTAAAACAGACCATGTTAGCATACCCGGACTTCGACCAGACCTTTTGGGTACAGACCGACAGTAGCGACATCGGGTTAGGAGCAACTTTGTACCAAAAGGGACTGGAGGGTGAACAAAGGGTGTTGGCCTTCATCAGCCGACTACTCAAGGACCCCGAACGGAGATACACGGTCACAGAACGGGAAGCCCTCGCCATAGTATGGGCTTTCAAAAAATTCAGACAATACCTGGTCGGATCCAAAGTGAAAGTAATCACCGACCATCGGAGCCTCGAATTCCTTAATAAAAGTTTTTTGACAAACAATAGATTAGAGAGGTGGAGCCTAGCCCTGCAGGAGTTCCAGTACGAAGTGGAATATTGCAAAGGGAAGGATAATGTGGTTGCGGACGCGCTGAGCCGTTACCCTGTGGGACAACAGCCAAATGTTGAGGCTGAGGAATTTGCGTACATTGCCGCTACTACCCGGCGAAGCAAAGAGGGTGAGTTTAGTGCGAACAACATTCGGAGGGGCCAGGAAGGGGACGAAGAGTGTCAACAAATAATCCGATACATACGTGAAAGGAAGCGAAATGTGGGGGTAGGTAAAAAAAGGAAGAGACTGGGGGTCGGTTATGGAAGTATCGGGACCGATGCATCATGCTGGAAGGGATAGTCCAAAGGAAAACCGGGAATGGGAAACAAACCCGTATCGTAATACCGAAGGGAATGCGGGATCAACTGGTGGATAAGACACATCAGGAACGTGGCCATTACGGAACCAGCAAGACTGAGGGGTACCTTAGTAATTGGTTTTATTGGCCAGGGATGTCCCAAGACATTGCCAGAAGACTCCGGAAGTGTGAGGTATGTGCGAGGACAAAACCATTAAACCGATCAAATGAAGGATCGCAGATACCGATTATCGTCCAGGAGCCAAACCACACTTTGGCTATTGATTACTATGGCCCATTGCCAATGTTTGGGGGGAAGAGATATTTACTGGTTACTTACGATTTGTGCTCCAAAATGGTCGCGGCGTACCCTATGGCCCGGGCAAATGCGAACCAGACCATCAAACTGTTGGAAACCAAACAGTTTCCCATCATCGGGAAGCCTAAGTGCATTTTATCAGATCATGGTACGCCCTTTGTATCAAAGATGTGGAGACAATGGGTGAACCGAATTGGGGTCAAACATCATATGACGTCTATCCGGAATCCGCAAAGCAACCCATGCGAGCGGGTGATGCGTGAGTTGGGGCGGCTATTTCGTGTGTATACTGCGGGAGATCATCGGAAATGGGTTCGGGAAATTCCCCGGATCGTTGATATGATCAATACCTCAAAAAATGAGTCCACTGGGCTTGAACCAAGTCGACTTCATTACGGACGACCGATACCGTATCCGTACGATGATAGACCTGTGATCCGGACAGAGAGAGTGGACCGGAAACATGATAACCAGGTAGCATTACGGAGATTAGAACATATGGGGGAAAAGCGAAGGCAGACCGATAGGCCAATCCAAAACACCTTCACTGTGGGAGACAGAGTTATGGTAAGATCAAATCCTGTCAGTCGGCCAGACCAGAACATATTTAAGAAATTCCTTGACCTCTACGATGGCCCCTATGAGATCGTCAGGGCATACGGGAATAATGCCTTTGTACTGGCACGAGGAAAAATGATTAAGGGGACTTTCAATGCAAGGGCACTGAAGAGGGCCGAATAACTTGGCTCCTACTCAGAGCTAAAACCCGCAACCTCGGATTTTACTCTACACCGGGCGGGGAGATATGTAACGGAATAGCGTTACATGGGATTTGAACCCAGGCATATGAGGTTATATTAAACTATAATCAATTGACGAAATGAATGACAGGAACAAAACTTTTAAAAAGCGGTCTTGCTTTAATAATAAACGAGAAACAGCCGTTTCTAAAGCATGATCGCAGCTATATAAGAGTACCTGTCAAATTTATTGAAATAAAAAAGTAAAAGAGTTTTTTTTATTATTTTGTGTTTGTTTGTTAAGAATAAATCTATAATCATTAGTTGTAGTTTTTTTTTGCATTTTTAATTAAATAAAGAGAGAGGAATGATTGAACGCAAGTTTAACTTTTTATTAAATCATTTGAATCATTTTGAACAAAAGGGGAAAATGAATAAATTAATTTGCAATATGTTCTGAAATTCCAAGCGATCTAAAATTATTTTAAATAGGGGTAATTAGTAAATGTAAAATTAGAGAAATTGAAACAATAGGCAGGATATGTGCTGGTACGCCTAGATAAAACAAGCCAAATTTAGAAACAGAGGTGAGAAAAAGTGTACACTGCTATTGTACAACTCAGACTTCTGTCTCCAGCGAAACAATACCTGAAAAAATGGTCAAATTGAGTGAAATTCCAAGGTGGTGTAAACGATCCCAGAAATCACGGAATTGAGTTAACACTCGATGGACTTATAAGATGAAGGGACTCACAGGTGCATGGGAGTGATTGGGTGAGAAAAATTCAAGGTGTGAGGGCGGGAAGGAAGAGATCAAAAAGGCCGGACAGCGCTTTTCAGGAGGATTAGATGATTAGACTATTATTGATTATTATTAGACGATTGAAATCTAACAGAGATGCGTTGCTGAACATAAAATTCGCGGCTTGACCGCCGGACCTCCGCGTCCAGCTCCGCTGATTGCCAATAGGATGCTCGTAACACCGGAGAAACTTCACATAAGGACCACACATGCTTTTGAGACCTTGCAAATTGCCGGAATGCTTCGTTAAAGAAGAAACCATCGCTCAGGATCCCATTACAGTCTTTCTACGTTCCACAGGTAGCTATCTTTAAATTGTCGTATTCACTTATGCACCAAAATAAAATAACTTTAATAACCAGAACTATTTAAAAAACATTAAGCTAAAATGATAAAGTTACTCTTGACCATTAATGAACGATTCGAGAATCTAACCAAATAAGTTTGCCTACAGATTAACATTCTTTAAAATATGTGCGAAGTCACCTTGAAATCTATATTTAATTATCTCGGCTTGCCGATCATATACCTGCATTAATTGTTAGTAAACAGATTAAATAAAACATTTATTTAACTAGTATTTTTTGTTATTAATTGCTTGGAATTTCAACATAAATTTATATAATAGGAATGAGTGCTAGAGCGATCAAATTTGTTTGTATATGAATGAATGCATTTGATATTTTGGTGTTGGGATTTATTTTTATTTATGCTTATGTTTGTTATGCTCTCTTAGATTAAATTAAGTTTGATTAATTTGTTCTGTGGGATATAGGGCGGGCCCTCATATAATAAGTCTAATTGATTGTGAGTGAAAGATCACAGATACGAGGTAATTTGAAGGGTAATAGTGGCTGTGTTCGTTTCTTGCTTCCGACTGGAGTGATGCACGGGCATGTTTTGTGATATAGTTGAGTGAGCTTATGCACATACGTGGCGGACTCTTATAAAAGTTCTCCTGGCGCCTATTACTTGGATTCAATCCGAATTTACGTATAAAATAAATAAAGCGTACGTGTATATGTGTTTGAAATTATCTTCACAGAACATTATGTAATCCCCCGGACGCAAGAACACAGCAGATTCGTAATAGTGACGTTATTGAGTGAGCGGTAGCGCGCTCACGCACACCGGGCTGGTACAATAGCTATCAAAGAATTATTACCCTTTAATTACCGATTGTGAAAAACATGAAGCATTTGAAATAAAATACATTGCTGAGTATATATATATACTATCTCTAACGTGTTTTCTACTTACATAACTCCACTCCTTGATCAGACCTCCAAAAAATATTCACTTTTTCTCTCTTTATTCATTATATATGTCTCAACCAATAGTTGTTATACCATTACTACTCATTAATGCTAAGGGTCTTACAAAATTTATTTGATATTACACATTTTATTTGGATATGAGATTAATTTTTCATTTCTAAAATTATAAGTATTACTGTTTAAACCTGAGGTATTGATTTTATAGAATTACTAGAATAATTCTAAAAGTATATAAATAAATCTATAGCTGTTTAAACCCAGATACATATCTTTTTATGAATATGTCAAGATAAGTAGATCCTAGTGGAGAAATAAAAAATATAATTTCATCTGAATTTAAAAAATGTTTGATCCAAGACTGATTAAAATCATTAGAATATATATACGTAGTATTTGTAATAAATAATTGCAAAACTGATAATTTTTTTCCTTTATTTATTTCAGGGCATAATTTGATTTTTGTACATTTTAACTTGCAATCATAACACAAATCATTATTATTACAAGTGCAGTGTAATTAATATTTACACATTCAATATTTGATTACTTAGGTCATAATAATATTAAAATGAAAAGTAATTCTATCATAAAAATTTAAAATATTTACCATAATAATTTAATAAAACTTTGTTAATGTTTGAGTACAATTGGAAATTTATTCTTATTATCCATTGTCAGATTTACTATTGTTATAAAATTAATAATGCAAATGTGAATTCCTTAATTTTATATCTGCAACTTGATATCTATCAAGAAATACAATTTGTAATATATATGTGCGTATGTGTGTAAATATTGATAATTTTAACATGCTTTATCTAAATATTTTTTTGATGAATTTCAGCTATATTCTGTCCAATAAATATATCGATTAACATCTGACATTGCAACTGAATTCACACCAACTAATAATAATATTTGTCTGATCCAATTTTAACCTAGAAATAAAACTGCCTTTAATTGATGGCCTAGATTAGTGAGAAATATCAGATATCAATACTTTACATATGTGAATACTGAAAATATTATAAATGCATATATATAAGAATACATATATATTGTAAGATGACACCTTATATACCACCAAAATCCTACACCCCCACATCCATCTTAAAAACTATTATCATCAATAAAAAACACAATTCATATCATAACCTAAACATTAAAACAAATACCCTAACAATACTCTTCATATTTAACACTAATTAATGACTACACATTTAAATAAATCCAAAACATATTAATCATGTATCAATTATTTTGTTTCAATTCATCATTCAAGAATAAACAAAAAAAAAAATGATCAAACTTCAAAACATAAGCAAGTAATTCACAAAAATCAAAAGAGAAAAATAATTAAAATTTTTTTTGTTCATTAATCCATTGCAGAAGCCATGCATATATTAAAATGACATCAATAACTGAAATAAAACATGAACTCAACTTGACACAATAAAATATAAAACCAAATGGAACAACCTCGAACTGAAAAACAGCATAATATATCAATGAATGCCTTTCTTCTTCAAAATAACACTGACTAGTCAACACATCTTTTGGAAAAATCAAACAACGAATACCCCATTCAATACTTTACAATGACAGCCATTGAAAATATCATATCCATAAAGAATAAAATAATAACAGGAAATAAGGAGAAAACTATTTGAATCAATACAGATAAATTATATATTTTGTAAAAATTTATTTTACAAACCTTGGAAATATTTTATTCATAAATAGTAGTAAATCTCAACACTAAAATTAAAAAAACCCATCACAATCTTAATCTGAGACATTCAAAAACAGAAAACCATTATTAACTCTATAAAACCAAGAACTTCAAGCAAATTCATCAACAGATATACACAGCAGTGTGTGGCTAAAAGAGAGAAGGCTTCATGGAGAGGAGAATGTTTGTCACATAACCATAAATGTTGAATTTGAATTTCAATTAAAATCAGCATATGTCTATCCATACTGAATAAGACATCAAATATATGCTATATGCTACAATAAATCAAGGAAACTATTTAGATTGGAGTGAAGATAGTTGATGAGAGAATGTGAATCTCCATCATTAATATTCATATAACATTCAAAAATTAAATATATTAATAAATAACTCTAAAGATAAAACCTCATTTATAAATAAAAATTGTATCACTTGTAAATGGATATGTAGATGTGGTAACGGATATATAGGTAATCGAGATGCACTTTGGAAAAAAGAACCAAAGAGCATTTGCTGTTATTAAAAAGAGTTCAGAAAACAAAATTGCAAAGTAAATAATAATGTTTCAGCATCCATTTTTACAATCATAATAAGTCATGTATTTATGGATTTAACTTCAATTATAATAATATAAAAATATTGCAGATTGAAAAAAATAACAAAAGGAGAATAAAGGAAGCTATGTTAATATATAAATACAAGCAAGACTTAATTAACAGACAGGCACTGTGGGAAGGTTAGCCTTTCAAAGTGTTAGTTGACAAAGACTATGAAGATAGTCAAAAGCGCTGCTAAGTTGATAAAATTTTTAAAGTTATACTTTACATATATCTAATACTGTATTTATAAATATTCAATAATAAGATTACGTATATTGATTTGAAGAAATATAGTAGAGTTATAATATTATTACACACACATATATATATATATATAGAGAGAGAGAGTGAAAAGAGAGACTTTATATTTCATCTAGCAGATTTCGTAATCATATGTACATTATCACAATAAAAAAAAAATCAATCTATATCATCTTGTCCCATGTTTTTGACTCTACTTAAATCAGGTAATTTAAAATAATTAATTCTCATAAATACAGTAATGTTATTTTTATTATATATCACTATGTGTAGTAATTATACAAAGATTGAGTGTTTAAATTACCAGTAAATTCATTGCAGTCTTACATAATATTTGAATTTGATGTAATTCTGGACGTTAATATTGAGCATCTGAAATAAGACTGAAATAAATTTAATGCTTCTTGAGTATTCAAGCTTTGCTTTTATATTATGAATAATCATGATACTTAAATATAAATAACACTGCTATACTGATGAGAATTACTATTTCTAGATAGCTAATAAAGATAGAGTCAGAAGCAAATGTTATTCTGAGATGGACTGATTTTTTTATGAGTGTAGTAGTCTATATAAGATTATAAAATTATTTAGATAATACATAAAATATTCAATATATATATATATGTGTGTGTGTATGTAAACTTTTAAAATTTCAATTTTAAGTACAGATTTAGTAACTTACTTCACATTGTTGCACTCCTTTTGCTAACATTCTAGAATAATCATTTGCCACCAATTGCTTGGCAGTTCCTCTATAAATATAATATTCAATTTATTAAATACATATATGTGTGTGAGAGAAAGTTGCGTATAAATAACTAGAGAAATATGTTTTGACAGTGAGATAGCTAGGTAACTACCAATTATAATTCACAATTTCAAGATAACCATTCACTCCTGTAGCCATCAATAGCTTTTTTGTAAAAGCCACCTAGCAGCATCATTGTTAATTAAAACATATTTCTTTAATTGTTTATATGGATAATTCCCATATTCACTTGTTTAAATCCTAATTAATCCATAAAAATATTTAGTTTAACATATGTATATTAATTTAAAGATTTTCATGTACTTATAGATATAATTAAAATTACCCCAAATCCAAAATTCAACCAGACCAGCATAAAAATAATATTAAAACACTACCAAAGGTTTCACTGCTACAAGCAGACTTCTCAAGTGTAAAGAACTACAAAAACTACACAATATATATATATAATATTAAACATTACCCACAAATTCATTCACTTCCCATCCACCCTTAATATTAAAAGAACTCTTAAATAAGTTAATTGCTTCAGAATAATAAATTTTCAATAATAAAGATTCTTTAATTCTTCTTTTGATTTCATTTCTCTCAAAGAAGAATTAAAGAATCTTTATTATTGAAAATTTATTATTCTGAAGCAATTAACTTATTTAAGAGTTCTTTTAATATTAAGGGTGGATGGGAAGTGAATGGATTTGTGGGTAATGTTTAATATTATATATAGTGTGTAGTTTTGTAGTTCTTTACACTTGAGAAGTCTGCTTGTAGCAGTGAAACCTTTGGTAGTGTTTTAATATTATTTTTATGCTAGTCTGGTTGAATTTTGGATTTGGGGTAATTTTAATTATATATTGACTAGTTTAACTTTATGCTTGTAATGTTTATAGATATAAATATTGAAATATAAATAAAAATATCTATGTAATAATCTAAATAAAAATTTCAACTATAATAAAATCAAAGCAATAACCAATTAAATATGTAGTGTTATTGAAATTATGTGATCTATTAATAACAATAGTATTTATCTGAGTAAATTAAAAGCTATCTCTTACTTTATTTGTGTAAAAATATAAATTATAACATCTCTAAATTAGCGCAAAGAATCAAATTTTCCCTGCAGTGAGTTATATATAATAATTTAATTTTTTTTAGAAACTTAAATACTTCATATGCATGAGAATATAAAATGTAACATCTTTTCTGAATTAATACAAGATATCATGTTTTTTTTCCTGCAGTGAGTTATGAAAAATTAAATTTAAAGGTTTCACAAAATTGCAGGAGTGAATAATAAATATAAAAATGAATTTCCATGTAATAATCTATATAAAAATTTCACCTATAATGTAACAAAGGCAGCAACTTATTAAATCTGCTAATGCAAGCTGAAACCACATGATTTAGTAATAACAATAGGGTGTTTGTTGAGCTACACATATTTATATAATTAAATAAAAGTTATATTTGTAAATTATATACAATATAATTGCAAACATAGCATTTTCTGCAATCATTTTTTATTAAGTCAAAAATTATTAAATATCTTCTAATCTCAGTTAAAGATGTTAGGGTTTATTAAATATATGTATATATTATTAATATACAAGCATCATTTTATTATTTCTTATTCAACATTTCAATCCATTCAATCAAATGTAGTCTTTTTTTTTAAAATTACAACTTACCATTTTTACTTTGTAAATATATGGTTGCAGATACTAAAAAAAATGTAAATGTTTTTTTTTCTTAAAAAAATACATTCTAGCTCAAGTGGTCTCTTTATTTAAAACAATAATAATAATCAGCAATAAGTTAATGCACATGCGCTTTGTAGATTTTTAACTATAAATGAATACTCTCATTTTCAAAACAAGATAAAGTCTTTGTAAAAGATAGAATAAATCCATCTATCTTTTCGACCCAAACATTTATGTATGGGTAAATCTTAAGCATTTGGAAATGAGAGAGTGAAGATGTTAAGTGATCACTTTAAATTACTTTCACACTCTCATTTCCAAGTGCTTAAGATTTGCCCATACATAAATGTTCCGGTCGAAAAAATAGATGGATTCATTCTATCTTTTCACAAAGACTTTATATTGTATTTAAAAGCGAGAGTATTCATTTATAGTTAAAAATCTACAAAGCGCATGTGCATTAGCTTAATGCTGATTATTAATATTACAGTTTATAAACATAGTGCTATATAAAATAAATATTTCATTTAAAACGATAATACAAATTTTAATAATTACCATATTTTAATATATATGTATATAGTAAATTATGTTTTATCAGATATAAAAGTCATTACATCTTTTTTAAAATATAACAAAATAATTTTTATTAAGGTTCAAATATATCTTTTTATTAATAACATGCATTTTTTTCCATTTCCTTATGCAACATTTCAACTCCTTACACTTATATGCTAATCATTTTATATTTTTAAATCCCAATTTAATATTCTTATATTTTAAATATTGTAAAACATGTAAATAATTCCGAGAGCATTTTGAATAAATTATACTTTTTAATAATATTAATTAATGTTGAATCTTTAATAAAAATTAAAAAGTATATTTAAATTTAAAAAAGATATAATTTCTAATCTAATAAATAATAAATAATTGATAATCATTTATGTATTTATTGAAAGAGAGTAATTATCAACGATTGCATTTAGGAAATGTTGTGAGCATTAAATGCATATAAAACCACTATACAGATCATTTGAAAGAGTGGGATAACCAGGATTAACTCAAGAGAATAATAAAAAAATCAATTTAAGATAAAAATTCAATAGAATTATCATTTCATTTTTTCTGGTATCTATAACTAGTTGATTGAAATGTGAGGAAAAAAAAGGGAAATGAAATATTTAATTTTAAAAAATGCAATTATGTATATGTTAATAATAATAAAAACATATTTGATCTTTAATAAAAAAAAAAAACAATGTCTGAATCAGACATAAAAAGTGATTTTATAATTTTAAGCTGATAAATGATGACTATTTATGTACTTGATAAAAGATATAAATTATCAATGAGTGCATACTAAACTTGAAAAATAAAACGATGCAGCACACATTAGCTAAATAAGGAACAAAAGTAAGAAATATTTGATAGAATATAAAGACTAATTGAAGGATTAGTTAAGTTATAATGGATTTTAAATTTTTTTACATTTTTTCCAATATATATAGTGTTTAACTGTGAGGAAGCAATACATTGTTAATGAGTATAAATATAGTTATAAGTCAATAAGAAAGTATTACATTACATCAGTATAATTTTTTTGTCTTTTATCTTTCACTCTATCTATTTTATTAAAATTATCTAGAAACTTTTCTTTTTTTTTTCTTTAAATGGTTCTTTTAGAATATAAAACTTAATTTTTATGCATAAAACTCCAAATTTCATTCTTGTTTATTTTATTTTTTTAAATCTTATTTAACCAATTCATAATGTAAACATAAAATCCCCTTCCCCCAAATCAACATTCTTTGTAATTTTTTATTTATAAAAAATTTATTAAAACTAAAATAAACCATAATATATGCCGTAGTAATTAATGTACACTACTTCATTATAAGCTATACAAAAAAAAAAAGCAAAAGATGAAAACATTAAAATTTGTAAACTTAATAAATTTATAATATGACAGCAGCTATTTTTCCATTTGGAGCATTATATATAAAAATTTTATTAATATTTTTTTAGCTTACATAGAAAACATCGGTAGTTCTATACTTGGGACACTGTTACTTGCAAAGGCACAGAAATATACCATTTACATGGCCCAACTTACAGCCTCTAGAATAGTTCTGTTCATATTATCCACATCACTATGGAAATAGTGCACACTTCATAGATTGTTACTGTTGAATGTGAGTGTATGGAATTCAACAGACCATAAGTGTTTTTATGTGCATTTGAATTAAGGATCTTACACCTTACCTGATGTACTATTACATACTAATAATTATAAGTCTATCACTGTGTTTCCCTACACATCTTGTAAGAGGAAAAGAATTGCAAAAGGGTAGGTCATAAGTCATGCAAAAAATCATGTTTGTGAGAGAACAGCTATGAGAGTGATAGAATGGCTGCCATTGTCCATTGTTTTGGAAATCATAATCTTGGTTTGCTCAGAGTAGAGCATGTATTGGCCAATCCTTCAGATTGACAAAACCATCAAACATCCTTCCCCACTTGGTTTGCTCAGACTAGTGCATGTATTGGCCAATCCTACAGATTGTCAAAACCATCAAACTACCTCCCCCCCCATGCATGCTAGCACTATGCACTGAAATGTATAATTTAATTTAAAAATGTAATTTATTAAATAATGTTTGTTCAGAAATTTTTTAAAAATCCTTTGAAAAATTGGCGGAGAGCAGAAAGCAAAAAACTATCGGCCCGGCAACATTACATTTCATTATTTTTGCAAGCAACAGTACCATCAAGTGGCTGCATTACACCAAGTATACAATTACAAAAACATCAAACCAATTAAAAAGGCTGTAATCTGTTGCTAATGAGATTGTTATTTGTTTCCTTGGCAAAAGACAAGTTATTAAAGAAAACATATTTTTCCAGAAGTTTTTAGTTATGATGAAAATGACATTTTGCTTTTCATTTTATTTTCAAAAATTAAGAAATTATTAAGTAAGTTTTTTATTTTTTTATTTTTTGAATAAATGTCAATAAGTGAACACCCCCACATTATATATTTAAATGTGCTCTCACACTTTACTGTTAAAACTACATTATTATTTTTTTAAGCGTGTTTATATTATAATCTTAATTTATATATAAATATGCATGTTCATAAGTATTAGACATGTGCAGTTCAGAAAATAGTACATTATCTATTATAATCAAAGCTGTTAACAAAATCTGAGCTATTATACATGATGTATAATAAATGAGGAGGGGGTCAATGTAAAAATAATAAATATCATGACTCCACTATATTTTCATTTAATTTTATTTTACTAAATTACCATTGTTTTATTAGTGATTTAAATATTAAATGCATAAATCCTTGCCTAATTATCATTCTCAAATTTTATCCTTTTTTTTATCAATTTTCATATTTATTTCAAATATCTTCAGTTATGCTTAATACTTTATTAAGTTAATTAGCATCTGAGAATTATTTTATCTCCTTACAAACTATAATTTAACATTTAATTTAAATTTGAATAAAACAACCCTAAAGGTAAACAGTAACATTGATTTCCACTATACATATATGTATAACTTCTCTAAACAGAGTATTTAATTTTTCTACATATATTTTCAGTCTAAAATACTTTGATTTTACAATATCAAACAAAATATCTCCTTTGAAATTGTCATTTAAAAAAAATATCCCATTTAATTTTATAAATTAATTTGCATCTTTTATTTTTTAATTGGAAATTGGGTCTCAGATAAAATATAATAGAATTAGTCTAATCATTGTAAAGTCTTCATTTATTATTATCATGAAGTTTTTCTAATGGAATTGTAGCAATTAAAGAAATCTACTGATCATTCACTTGACTGATAATTGTAACAATTAATCTAGAATGATATATGTAAAAAAATATTATATAATAAATGTGTTTATCTATTATGCACTAAAAAGCCAAAAATAATTGTTTTCTTCAACTATAATTGGAGTTTTTATATTTAATTTGGAAATAAAAGTATGGCATATCCCAAAATTAATTATAACTTGTTCAGCGAATTAGTGACTGAATTAATTATTTTCTGGACATTCCAAGTTTTTATTCCAAGTTAAATAACAAACCCCATTTATGGCTGAAGAAAAAATATTTTGGGGTTTTTAATGCACAGTAAATATAAATGTTCTTTATACATTATTTTTAACGTTTCTTTTTTTTTTTTAATATTGGCACAGTAAATAAAAGCATTTAATATAAAATATTTTTATATACTATTTTTAACTTTTTAGTATTGGGATCTTTTTTGAAATTATTCCAATTTTAATTCTATGAAGGAATTAAAACAATGTCTGCTTAATATTTGAAACAAAATTCTCACCATTAAAAACCAATTTCAATATTAATTTATTTATGAAAGAAGCATTTTTAAAAAAATCAACTTTTATAATCAAAAGAAATTAAGATTTGTTTTTATTTCTATTTTCCGACTAACACTTTTTACTATAAGTTTTTTTAAAAGAAAATATATCACTGAAAACTTACTGAATTGATATTAATATATTTGAAATTTGGCTCAGGCAGCCTTAGATTATATAAACCCAGGGCAACTCTGAAATATTTCATTGTAAAATTACATTGTCATCATTTTTTAACAAATGTATAAAATTTTAAAACAATCTGTTTGATAGAAGTCTATTAAAAATCAAAAATCATTATAATATTTACCCTACCAAAAAATTCAAACAAATAAACAGTTTCATTATTAATAAAGTTTATTATATATATATATAATTATAATAAAAATAAATTTAACGGTAACACACTATTATAAAAAATCCTTAAATCTGCAGAAGTACTTTTAGTTAATTTCTTAAATCTGCCTCAACTGCCATTAAATTAAAAAAAAAAACAAAAAAAAAAACAAAACGGAAGCAAATGTCATCAATTCAAATCCCACAAATCTCATATTTTAATGTTAGCAGCTTGTCTATTTATTAAATGCATTTTATTCCTATTTATAAAAATTGCCTCCTTAATTTTTTTTTTATAATTTGTTACCTTTAAATTTATTATTTTTATTATAATTACAATTTTGTTTTAATTAATGGACATTTTATTTATATTATATATATATAAAGTAGTGTTTTCTAAGTTATACAAAAGCATTCAAAAAACTTATGGAATTTTTGATTTGAATTTTTATAATTTTTTTGTTTTATTATTTTATTAAATATTCCATGTTATAGCATCTTTCTTTCTTCTCTAAATAACACAATAAAAGCTTGCTATTTTTTAACAATCTATCTTGTTTTGTTATACTAACATTTCTATTCATGTTACCTAGTTTTTCCCCTGTATTTTCCTTTTAGAGGATTGTGCTTGATTTGTTTTATTTTATGTCTGAATTTATTATGAAGAGTGCAATATATATGTATAATCTTGTTCAAATCACATTATCTTGATATTTTTTGTTTTTAGTATTTAGTATACATTATATCTAGAGATCAGCATATGAACTTGCTATATACTAAAATACTTCTCAGAACAGCTTTCAGTATAACTGTCAACAAACTATATGTTTCTGATTTGCATATCATATTTGTCAAATGTTAGAATGTCTTCCAAGTTTGAGTAATTCTTTTCATTTTTGTGAACATTTTAGCCAAAAAAACATTAGATTCTCATTTTTGGATCAATATTAAACTGTTAGCTGAGATGGAACATAAAAAATATATTTGAAAAAAAATTAACATGATTAAAAGATATAGATATGGAAATACAACCTATTTTAACTACTTGTGTCAAAACTCAATGAAAATAAACTAATAACTAGACACAATTATGCAGAAGTTCAAACAATTGAACTATGATGAAAAATGCAACATAAAACTCTGATATTAATTGAAACCATTGAAGAACTCATTTAATTAAATAGCTTATGGTGTTTTTAATTCTTTTTACAAACTCTGCAAGCAAAGAACAATTTTTATGTATAACTATATGAAAAAAATGTGTTCATTAGTTATTAATATTCTATCATTATTCTTAAACCACTAAACATCACATGATCACCATTTCTTATGCTTGCTCATAACTGTTATTAAAATAGGAAAAATTCTCCATATAGTAGTGCCACTCAGTGTAAGCCAGAGTAATCAATGGATGCCAGAAGGCTTGTGCATAAAATCCCTATCTAATGCCTAATCATCCAATATCCCCAGACTAGTTTCTAAATTGTGGCTTTCGTCAGTAAGGAGCCTTAATCTGGAGATATTGGATGAGTAGGCACTATATAAGGATTTTACACACAAGCCATCTGGCATCCATTGATTAAGCTGGCTTGCACTGAGTGGCACTACTATATGGAGAGTTTTGCCTGTTTTAATAATCATTATTCTTAACAGTAATGAATCAACGGTTTTTTTATAATTATATTTTAAAAATAAACTTTCATGTATTACTTGAAAATAAATAATAAATCTCTGTATAGTTCTAATATTACATTAATTAATATTTTGCAGATGTTTCTTAACAGAAATATATTAGAGCAAAGTATCTACTAATCAAAATATGCTAGAGCAAAGTGTCTACTAATCAAAAAATTGGCATCAATTTTTACTATATATATATAGAAGAAATATATAAATAGATATACAGATAATGAGAAGTTATTAACTATGCTGAAATAAATTATTAGCTATATTGAATAAGGTCATAATAACAGGTTATTCAAATAGAAAGTTCGTTTTACTTAATATCATTTGGCTACTCTTATAAGAACAAAGGAAAAAAATAATGCATTCATTTTTCATTTGCAAAGCCATTTTGAAAAAAAAAAAGTTTTATGCATTGATATTAGGAGTGATAAGAAAATTTGTTCCAATTATTATATGTGTGTGTTTGTGACTGTGTTCATATATATATATACTAAAGATTTTTCAGATTTTATAAATGTAACTATTGAAAGTATAATAAGAATTTCTGCGTATTCATCTAGGATAAACTTCTGTTATAATTTAATTAGGCAATAACCGATTAAAATTAGCAAAATAATATCTCTAGATGATATGACTTCAGTTTTCAATTCCAAAATTTAATAATTGTTTACCTTATTAGATTGTTGTTGAAGTTTATCTAGGTAAACTCATAAAAATTTCTATTATATTTTCAATTTATATATATACACACCCAAATTATTTCTTTTTAACCTTAGCTCAATTAAAAAGATATAAATTTCATTAAATCTTTTCTTTTTTAAACTTGGTTTTTAATTGAACTAAATATATAAACATCAATATTTCAATTATTGTTCATAATTTCAAGACATAATTTAAAAATGTATAAAAAGATAAAAATATTTATTAGTATTAATCATTTATAAAACAAAGTATTTAAATATCTGTAATAATTTTAGTAATAAACTTCAAAGTAATAGTTATATTAAGACAGCACTCTCTACTATCAAGTAATATATGTTGTGGATCAAAATGAATTACCTTTTTGCTACTGTGAATTATATTATATGTCCTTACTATCTATATAACATCATGAATGGAAGGAGAAAGTGGATTCATTGTTCACTTATAGTGGGTATTACTTTGATATTAAAGGTAGATGAATTAAAATAACTGAATGTATTTGTAGCTTTTCTTTATTTATTTTAAAGTAAATTCTATTTTTTTATTTCAGTATTTAATTTTTTATTTCTTTTCATCATCAGATTTTCAATTGGATGGACGGTTGAAGAGTTAGAGTGTGGAGTGGATAGAAGCCTGACCATTATCTTAATATATATCTGAGCACTTATTGCATATATATATATATATGTAGAGATGATAATCTGGACCAACTGATGATTGCTGGTTTAGCATGAAATACGCCTATTGGTGATTATTTATCTTTTTTACATATGTGTGTTCAAGTGTATCAGTGTTATGAGATAGAGTGGAGAGTGGTGGGTCATGTGAAAGTCTGTGTTCATATACCCTATATATTTCATCTATTATTTAAAACTTTTTATGCATTTTATAGAATTTAATTTTGGAATATAAACAGTATATAAAAGTAAACTTACGTGATTGCATCATGATGCTGCATTATACCAAGAGCTTCACCTACAGTCATATATAATATAAAAAATATTCTTTTAATGATTTTAATTTATTCTATAAATTATAAGCTAAATTATTTTACAATACAACTCTTTCCATACTGTCTCAAACAAATATATTTGATCATTTTGTTAGACTAATTATCTACAAACAAGAGAATTCTTTTAGAATAAATTTTATATTTAAAAACTTCACTTGAATTTTTTAATTGTTCATTTCCTCTTGAGATTTAAAACATATTCATTGTTTTTGTTCTTATCATGTTTTTTTTTTAGAGTTTTTGAAATCTAGTTTCAGTTATTCAAAATTATTTACCAGTCTTTTAAAATGAAATGATTTTTTTCTGTTCTGTTTCATGCCATAAAGATCTAAATTTTTCTTGCATTTTTTTTAGCACTGGACAAAAATTAAAATAATTTGGCCATTATGTACTATTTTTTTAGAAGTATATTTATTCCCCTTGTGTGTCTATATATGTATATAGACTGTTTTATAAATAGCAAGTATACCAATGAATTCTATCAATAGCATATTTTTTTCATCTGTGCATTCATACTTATGTTGATTCATCGTGTCAGTGCAGAAAGAAGTTTGGTATTAATTGAAAAGAGACTCTTACAATTCTCTTTGAGGTCAACTAAGCAAGGTATATTTCTAATGATCACTTTACACATTCATATGCATCTGTATTGCTATGTAATTGTTCATATAGTAAATGAATTTGGATAGTCTATTTAACAACACACATTTACCAGCATGTTGAACTTATTAGTGCTTTTGTTTGCCTGAAGGTCTGTGATGAAGGTCTTTTAGTTGTACTTATTGTTGGGACTACATCTTTAGACAAATTTAACTTTATTTAAATATTTCAAATACATTCAACTGTTAGTAATAGCACATCAAATAGGTTGGTATATGCACAAAGTTTTGAGATGGTATTATTCTACCATGTTCTTCAAGTGTTGCTGGCCTAACCAGTGACAGTAATAGTATGGGGAATTGAACCTGGACCCTTAGATTCTTGAGTACTGAATTTTAAAGTAACATTCTAACCATCTGAGCCATCCTGCCAAAGACAACAAACAGTAGAAATTTCATACACTTATCTATGAGATTCCTCCTGATTTCTCCACCTTTTTTTTTTAAGAACAAAGTTTATTAGTGGTTTCCATACATTATGTATAGTCACACTAGGTTGAATTATGGGATTGTTTGCCATTGTCATGTGGGCAGCGTTTTAAAATTTTCTTCTTTGCACCTTTTCTTCTTTATTCAAAATATTTATGTTTTCCCAATTGAACATATGTTCACTGTTACATATATGGTCAGCTACCTTAGACCTGTCTGTTTTCCCACTTCTAATCTTCAGTTTGTGTTCTTGCAAATGATTTTCAATGTGATGAATGGTGTCACCAATGTATGTTCTTTCACATTCACATAAAGTTTTCTTAATAACAGCTGATGGATAACCATTTTTCATAAGAGTTTGTTCTATATAGATCTTTATCCTTTCGAAATTACTGGTTTCTGAACAAACTTCTTTTATTCTGTTCCATAGTGATAGTATAACTCCACATTTTGTGTTTCTGGTGTGATTGGATGTATAGGCTTAAGTATTTCTGTATGTGTAGGTTTTCAGTAAACTGTAGTTTTGATTTTGCCATAAGGGAGTCTTATCACAAGAACATCTAAGAATGCCAATTTTTTTCTTGTTCTGATTTTATTGTCAATTTAATCAAAGGGGATATGTTATTGATATGTTTCCAGAAAGTTTTTATAGTGCTTTGCCATGTAGTCATGCACATTGTGAAGTCAAAATTGAGGTCAATATAGAGTAGTTTTATGGCTGTGGCTTCAAGTTCTTCCATGTAAATATTGCTAATCAGAGGTGACAATGGTGAGACCATAGCCCTTCCTTTATTTTGTTGGGAAAATTCTGTATTATATGGAAAGTTTAAAACCAGGAAACATTATGGATTTTTTTCTTAGTTGTCTGATAGTTCTTAAGTGATATATCGGTTAAGTTGTCTTGAATCAGAATCTATTTAGAATCACAACCGACAAAATTTAATTAAAGCCCTTATTTATAAAAGGCTAGTTGGCATATAAAATCAGAGGGTGCTAATTGTGAGCCTAGACCATCATTTACTAATGAATTTTTATTTAGGTTTTCACTACTGCAAGTCACTTTCAATTAAAGAAAGATGGCACAAATTGGGAAGAATCAGACATTATTGGGCTTCGTGATAAAGTAATAAGAGCTTTAAAAAATGGTCATGTACTCTATTATGAAAACATAAAAGTTAGAGAGGAATTTGTTATAAACAAAAAGTGAAAAAAACAACATTTTATCTAAAGCAAAAAGACAAGATTACTTATTCAAACTAATGGAAAATATCACATGAAAATAATTTAAGATTACTTCCATTAAATTCTTATTGTGATGAAAAAAGTAAAGGCTTTTATATGGGAGATCAAAATGTAGCTTCAAACAACATTTTAAATGAGTGAGACTGGTTTTAAGATTAGAAAACCATTGAAAGATTAAAATGCTGTGAATAAATTTGGTTATGGTGATGGAAATGAGAGAAGACACCAGCTTGTGGAGTTCACAGCATAATAACAACTGTGTAGTATAAATGTTTTTTTAAAAAAATATATTAAACAAAAATATACATGGAAGGATTTAAATAAAGGTATAACAGAAAGTGATTACGTTTTGACTAGCAGAAATAATGTATTTCAAAAAGATGTAAAATGCATATTAATGCAAAACTATTAAACAGATAGTACTAAATGTTTATATTTCTAATCTTCAGAAACAGTTCAATGAACTTAAATTAGAATTTGCAAATCATTTAAAAATATTTTCAAACTCGTAAAAGTATAAACAAGATCTTGATATTGGAAGAAAAGTTGTTTCAACCATGAGAAGATAAAACTATTACTAAAAAAGAGAGAGAATATCCTGAAATGTATGGAAGAATTCTATAAAGAATTATGTATTAATAAAGTACAAAAAACAGACTATTTCTTGTAATTATCACATTCTGAATTGTGAAATATTTTAAATAAAAAAAATGAGACAATTTAATCTACAATGATGACAAAATCACCAGAAAATGTTGGAATTATTAGTCAGATTTTAAAAGAAGCAAGTGAAGAAATAGAAAAATTGTTGTCAAAGCTATATACCAAATGTTTGTATGATAAAGATATGGGATATACTGGAAGATAAGAATATTTAAGAATGGTGGTAAGAATGTTATTAGAAATTATAGATTTATTACTCTTTTTTAATTCTGTGTAAAGTCTTTACCAAGATAATTATAACTCAACTAGAATGTTAATTCTAATCAACCTAAATAATTAGCTGGATTTAAACATTCAAGTGGGAAAAACATTTCCATAGTTTTTCCTGGTGGCAAGTTTTTTAATCATTCAATATTTAATTTTAGTATTAAAACTTTGGGCTGTATTAAAATGTAATAAATTGGATGTCATTTGTCAAAAATATAAATTTATAAATGAAGAACATATTTAATAATTTACCTTTGAATTTTGAAAATTTAGAAAAAATAATTGGAAAGTGAAATACATTATGAGAAAAATTAACTTTATTTGATAGAATAATATAATGGTAAACCAAAAAAGCTAGGGGAGGGGGGGGATTAACAAAAAATCTTTACTGAATGAACTTTTTAAAAATAAACATGAACAAATTAATATAAGGCCATCATAAATCTACCAAATTTTGTTCCAAGGTTTACAAATTGCATTTATAATTTTTTAAAATATTACATAAAATATAGACAGCTATGTTAAAGAGTATTTACATTCTTACCACCATAGATTTTTGTTTAATTGTATGATTGAATTTGTTAACTTAATATATTCAAATAAAATCAAAGTGTAATCATTTATATTAATATTTTTATTGATCACTCATTCTATGAGAGATTATCCAATAATAAATAATACTTCTGTAGTATAATTCTAATTATACCACTCTCAGACAAGATAGGGAATGTTTCCTATCCATTTTTGCACACCTTATGGAAGGGATGTAATTACAAACATATGATCAAAAACGTGAAAAAGATCTATAACCCCCAAGATGCACATTTTGTGCTGAACCAGGATTATATATAGTTTCACATGTTTTTATTCATATGCTTATGATTACATCCCTCCACAAGATAATAAAAATGGATAGAAAACATTTCCTATCTTGTTTGACAGTGATGTAATGAAAATTACATTACACAAATATTATTCATTATTGTAATCATTTATCCTTCTGATTTTAAATAATTATTATACAAATATGATATAAAAATAATCATAAATATTTATTTAAATTATATAAAAATGCATTTTTTTACAATTTCTTTATTTGGTTAATAATCTTCTTGAAGTAACCTTACAATTGATTTCAAAGTTGGAGAATAAAAAACCTAACAATCTATGACACAATAAGGAGGACAAGACTATTTTGGAGTACTCAATAACTGCAGAATACTGACCTCTTCAGATTTCTTTTTGAATTAATAAATCAATATTATTTTAATCGCATTTCCTATCATAAATGAATGCAAAACCAGCTAAATAGCACTACTGATAGCTACAGGAGAGGAAAGGATAGTGGAAGGACAATCAGCATCCTATGCAAAGATCTCCAAATTAAGGATTTTGTAATTATTTACTGAAGTGTTAAAGCATTTTTAACATAATAGATTACATCCAGGTATTCATTACATTTTTATAAAAGATCAATGAATATGTTATCCTTATTCTTTGAATTCATACATTATAAAAAGGCATTTGATTCTATAACTTTCTACAGTGATTAAAACTTTGAATCAACATATGAACCAAAGAAATTGTCTTATTCTAAAGAATACTTATCAAAATGAAAGAGCAGAAATCAGACTATCTGGTGATATTAAGAAAATTAACTTTGAAAAAAGTGTACAACAGATAAACCCGTACAACTTGACAAATATTCTGAGGATTAAAATGAAAATTTAAAAGAATAATTGTAATATTTAATCAATTTTACCAGTGCTGTGTTTTAGATTGTAATAAACTATAGAAAGAAATCATCCTTTCCCCACAATATCTATATTTAACAGTGCTTGTAAGGAAAGGATGATTACTTTTTATAATTTATTAAAAGAATAATTATATAAGATTATTTAATTCATCTAGATTTTACAGTTAATTGCTTTGTAAATAATGCTTCATAGTTTTAACTGTTGCAAGAGTTATCAAATCAAGGTAAAAAAAAAGAATATTTAATGGATTTTCTCAGAAGTAAATGGATTCACAATTGTGATTTAAAATTAACTCATGACTACAAATAACTTTATCAAATTATCAATATAGTAGAAACATAGTGGATAAAGTTATTTATAGAATTAAATTTGGATGAAATAATTTTGGTAGAAATAGCTTGTTATTAAAAGTGAATATATCTATGAGTTTGAAATGGAAGGTTTATAATATATGTGCTCTGTCAAATATTATTTATAGATTTGAAAATTGGATATTATATAATGGGCAAAAAACCACCCAATGAAGTATGGAAAATTGTATATTAGAAATAGCAAAAAACAACTAAAATAACAACATTGAATGAATTAAAAGATTAAAACTGAACTGGAATGAATATATTTCTGCTAAACATGACAATAAACAAATAATTAAAGTTTTAATTTAGCTCTCAAGATCTAGAAAGCCACAACATGTAATATGGGTGGATAAATTAAAGAAGTTTGCTGATGTACTGTGCAGAAAAAGCTATGATCAGAAAAACTGGATTAAAGCTGGAATGACATTCCTTCTGCAGTGGATTGATAATATTAAAAATATTAATAATGATGATATATTTTCTGTTGCATAAATAGATAAGTTATACATACTTCATATATTGAAAGATATGATTAAACATGCTTAGTCTATGGGGCAATATAGAGAACATGAAAATATATACATCTCTGACCACTACAAACTTAATATGGGAGAATACCAACAGCTTTCTTTTTATCTCAGCATGTTTTTAAGTTAAAGTGAGTCTTAGTATTTATAGTCTATGCTAAAAATATATAGATTGATAAGCAGAAAGATTAAAATTAATTATTTTTTCTTCTTAATACAAAAAGAAGAACTTTATAACTATAATACAATGATCACTTTGCATCAAAATAAAGTAGGTTCAAAAACAATTTCTTTCTTTTTTAATCTCTCAGTACATATATTACAAATAACATATAATTGCATATTCTTTCAAATAAATACCTTTGTTTATACAAACATATTTTTTTATTAAATTAAAAATTTAGATTTCTGTAAAAATAAGATATTAAATAATATATTTTTACCACAAAGACCTTTTCATTTAATGTTAAATAAATTAAAAGATTGCTAGTCTTTCACATGTGACTACTGTTGTTTCTCGTACAGCCAATCAGATGTTAAACAGCGGTCTGAAGAGCGATCAGGCCTTGACACATGACAGAGATTTTGATAAGAAAAGGATGATACCACCCTTCTCTTTACTTGAACTTTATATTGTAACGTTTTTCGTATTACTTGCTAGGCCTCTACATGCTAATATAAACTGCGCATGAGTTGATCAAGCTATGTCAAAAAAGAAGAAAGTTATATTTCTATTCTAAAAACATAGCTATATTTCCTGATCAACTCGGCCTATTAATTGTTGAGAATTGTGCTATTGATGAAATCAGCTTTTAATTTATTTAATCTGGGCGCCAGAATTCCTAAGAATTCACTGAAATCGTCATATAACATCTCACAAATAAATAAAAAATGCTTTTAAACTAATCGGTATTACATCATACCGTAACGAGAATTAATTTTTTAAGATTATTATTCCTGGGCTTATTCAAACATATTGGCAAAGGTAAATTACATTTTTAAATCTTATTAAACTACTAATAGATTTAATAATAAATAATAATAACTATTATTAATAACGCACAAATGAAAATTGGTATTAGAAATATTTTTATTCTAATAGATAAAAAATGTTTGAAATAAATTATTTATCAAATAAATTGGAGAGAACAAAATTCAGACATAAATCAATTAATAAAAAAAAACAATTTTATAATTACAGCTCACTTCCAAATTTCTTTTAGAAAGTTACTAAAAAATGAATGTCTCTTGCACAAGAAATTTAATGTCTCTATCGGGATTGTTTAAACATACTTTTAGAAATTGTTTGAAAACGTTTAATTTGGTCACAATCAGGAGTAATGAAGTATAACTTACCGGTAAGTTTTGGGAATTCAGTAGTAGATAACTATGCATAGTTTTTGGGGGTAGAATGAGCTCGGCCTTTTGGTTATTATTTGATCCTGTGGTCCATTCTCCTAGTCGGTCACGAAAGCTTTTCTGGTATACATCTTCAGGCACGATGTCTTCAGAGGCTCCGGTTCACTCCGACATGCCGAATTACTTCAGCGTAGAGTGATCTTGGATATATTATTGCTATCCAAGACCAACTAGAGAAACCAACGAACAAGATGTCCTTCAAACTGATCTCTGCCTTTTATACTCTCTCAGAGGCCCAGTTTTCCGACTTCTGCGCATATCTTTTGTTTGTCAAAATATCCATTTATAATCTTATATATTCTTTATAAAATTTATGTTACAAAGTCTCTATTTTTTTCAGCATAATTCTGCCATCTTTAATTAGTTGAAATATTTTTACTTTCTCTTATCTAGATTGGTAATTTGTGTCTTTTGTTCTCTCCAATTCTAACTTTTATTTCTAATTACATAAAAAAAAAACCGAAAGAATAATTTAACTTTCATTGTACGTTATTTTTTTAAAAAAAAATTAGTCAAAAAAAAATCTAAATTTACTTTTATTTTTTAGCTTCTACCAAATGCCAATATATTTGTAACGTATATAAATAAACGTTACAATATATATATAAGCCAGTCTTAAGCTTATTGGATTGAAAGCATGAAGATATAAACATATTCATTTATTACTCACTGAGTTTTTAATTTACAATATTACAGCGCGAAATCTTAGATTTACTACACCGCAATTTTCTAGATGTTAATATAAGCTATCAGCAACGTATGTAAATAATATTTGTCTAAATCGCATGTTGTTATTAAATTAGTAATAAATTAGACAAATATTATTTACATACATTGCTGATAACTTATATTAACATCTAGAAAATTGTGGGGTAGGAAATCTAAGATTTCCGCTGTAATATCGTAAATTAAAAACTCAGTGAGTAATAAATGAATATGTTTATATCTTCATGCTTTCAAGCCAAGATGCTTAAGACTGGCTTATATATATAAAAAGTTAAATAAAGAGAAGGATGGTATCATCCTTTTCTTATCAAAATCTCTGTCATGTGTCAAGGCCTGATCGCTCTTTAGACTGCTGTTTAACGTCTGATTGGCTGTCTGAGAAACAACAGCAGGCGCATGTGAAAGACTAGCAACCTTTCAATTTATTACTAATTTAATAACAACATGCAATTTAGACAAATATTAATGTTAAATAATTTATTTCAAAATATTAAAAAATATTACTAATTAATATTTAAGTCCTTCCAATGTTATTTTAACATTTATATAAATAACTTTTGTCTGCATTTATTTTTATTTTTCCTTGATCAATTTTAAATATATAAGCACATACACAATATCAAAGTAACAAATCCATTGCATTGTGGTCCATGAAAGAGTTTATCTCAATATATATAGAAATAACAACAATTAATGTTTAGTGCACTTCCTTCTAACCTAATGAATCAGAGTTGAAATCTAAAGTGGTCAAAAGTTAAATTTTATTTCAGGCTATAGTCAGATATAAATTTTTTTTACAGGTAGTTAGATCCCAGATAATCAATTAGTTATTATATTAATCTGTAATTAATTTTTACCTTTTTTTTAAGTAGATGGAAATAAAATGCTCAAAACCTGACCACTTGACAATTGAAAAACTAAATGAATAATGCTTCTTTCATAAACATCTTTCTCAATGAACTTTGCTATGGATATTTAAAGATTAATTTGTATTTTAGTTATATATAAAAAAATTAAATGCTAATTGTAGAAAAATAAACATAAAAAATTAATCAGAAGATAAGTGTGTTTCACTTGAATTATGAACTATATGTTTTATAAAATAATATTTAGATACTATATCTCTTATTCAGAATACTGCAAAAATATGTTGTTGGTTTTTTTTAACAATTAATTTATTTTTTACTAGAGTTTTGCCTGTTTCTATTGCTCATTTCCTTAACAATAAATGAAAATAATTTTGAAGCCTTTTTGATGTAGTTATCTTTATCATACTCATATCTTATATGAGTGTTAATTGTTTATATTTAAAGTTATTTGTTAGATATGTGGATGATTGTTTGTTTGTAGTTGAGAATGATAAATTGAAGGAACTTATGAGTTTAATTGCTTTGATCCTTCTATAAAATATGTGGTAGAAGAAAGGGGTTAGATTTTTTTAAGTTAAATTTTTTAGATCTTTTGGTGATTAGAAATGAAAAGACTAATTGTTTAGTATGTAATCATTATTTTAAAAGTAAAAAATTAAGGTCTATAATTAAACCTGATAGCTATCAGTCTGTATCTCATAAAGTAGTTGCTTTAAGAAATCATTGTTATAGGAATAAAAAATTAAATAATTCTAGTGGGGTAACTTTGTTTCAGAAAGGTCAATTTTATAAAGATTATTCAAGTGTTGGCTACTTTGATAAATTTGTTAAAAGTATATTATTTAATAGTAATATTTATAAGGATGTAAATGATAAAAAAAAAAATGATTTTATTTCTTTGCCATTTAAATTGTCTTTTTATAAAATTGTATGTAAAAATAGTAATTTGTTTGGAAATAAGAAAATTGCTTGGAATAATTTATTAAATAGTACAAGGGAAATTTTTGATAGGAATAGTATATATTATTCCTTGTTTTTGTAAGAAGGTTTATGTAGGTCAGAGTAGTTTGAGCTTAGTTCTGCTTTGTATGACCATGAAAAAGATACAGGCCACATTATTAGTTTTGTTGAAGCTAAGATTGTCTTCTTTGAGAGAAATGAAATAAAAAGAATTAAAGAATCTTTATTATTGAAAATTTATTATTCTAAAGCAATTAACTTATTTAAAAGTTCTTTTAATATTAAGGGTGGATGGGAAAGAAATGGAATTGTGGGTAATGTTTAATACAAATATGGTGTTGTTTTGTAGTTTTTTACACTTGAGAAGTCTGCTTGTAGCAGTGAAACTATTGGTTATATTTTTGATTTTATTTCTTGGCTAGTCTGATTAAGTTTTGGATTTGGGGTAATCTTAATTATATATATATATATTAATTAGAAGATTTTCATGGGTTGTAAGATGTAAATAATAATTGTTGAACAAGATTTATTTGGGATGTCTTTAGATAAATTTTAGCTATAATGTAACAAGACAAAGTATCAATTAAAAAGTGCAATAAAAAATAAAGTTATCCTAGCTAGCAATAATATTTAATTGAATAATCTTTGAACCCAATGTGGAACGTTTTTGTTTTATATCCTTCCATTATATGAGGAATTGGATCAGACATTAATATTTTTTTCCAAATGGCTTGATTTCAGTTTACAGTCCCAGCTTTTAGTTGATTTTTTGACTTATTATAGCACAGCTAAAATTTATCAAAAAGCTACATCAAAGAAATAGTTAGAATTATTACTATTGCCACCCACAAATCAATAAGAATCATAAAAATATAGCAATAAAAATGTTAATGAAAAGTAAAACAATTACAAAATTTTAATATGACCATGATTAAACTAATGGACTTTTCAAATGAAAACTTCTAACAAAATATCATATAAATATATGCATATAATTTAACCACACTTCAAAAGAACTGATAATTATACTAAACATTAAAAGAAGTTTTTATATTTTTCAAATCTGAAACTTTGATAATCCTTTAATTAGCAAACAATATGTTAAGAGCAGTATTATATTCCTGAATGTAAAAAGCAGTACTACGATATTTATTTTTAATTCTACTTTCATGAACTTTAATTCTTTCCTTAAAACTTAACTTATTTTTATTTATAAAATATTCCTGTAATACTTTTACTATGAATACACTATTTAAAATTGTGTACTAATGAATTTAAATAATACTTTTCTTCAAAAAAAAAAACCTCATATTCTCCAACAAATGTTTATTATTAATAATCATTTTACAAATTGATGATTTAAAAGTAAAGAAATAAATTCCTTTTTATTATTACAATTAAATACTCTTTTAAAATTAAAACTATAACTATTCTTAATAAACTTATGACATTAATTCAGAACAATGTAATCATTATCACTTTTTTTAATAAATGCGGAAATTCACTAAAACAACCTTTTTTATGAGAATCTGGTTATTTTGAGACCTAATCATATTTTTTACATTTTTATGTTTAATAAAATAATTATAACATAAAATGTAATCAAAACTATCTTTAATAACAAATAAATGTAAAACACTTAATTTATTAAAATTCCAAGAAGCTCTCCCAGGAGTGAATTCAATATTAGAATCAAAGCATTTATTCCAATGAAATACAATCTTTCAATTTATCTTTATCAATAACATATTAAATGAAAATAATAGTAAACTAATAATTCCAAAAAGGAAGATAGCAAATAATTATTAATCTAATATACTTTTTAAATAACTAAAAAAAAATGAGAAATTGTATCAATCCCTCCTTCTGTAAAATAAAAAAAAATATGACAAAGGAAAATTATTCTTATATATATATTGCTTATAACACTTCTTTCATACACACTTCAATGCAAACAAATTTTCTTAAAAACTTCTTTATTTTCCTTACAGTTTCAATTGCCTGGCAGTCTTCATCAGAGAATAAGCATAGAGCTCTGATGAAGACTTCTGGACAGTCGAAACTGTAAGGAAAATAAAAAGTTTTTGAGAAATTTGTTTGCATTGAAGTGTGTATGAAAGAAGTGTTATAAGCAATATATGAAGATATGCAAAGGAAGTGAAAGAGAATGAATAAGAGAATATACTTCTGAAAACTATTCGGTGCTTTTCTCACCTACTGGATGAGCTACCAGGTGACGCTGCAGAACCACCAAAAAGCCTGTAAATAATAAATTTCAAAAAAACCAAAATTGTTCAAAATCGCTGAAATTGAAATTTGTACCCCCCCCCCCCCATGAAAACAAAAATGTCTCAAAATCGCTAAAATTGAAATTTAAAACAAAAATTGACTAGAACGTCTGAGGTGAAAAATAGTTAGGATCTCCCCCCCCCCCGCATGAAGATTTCAATAAAAAATAAGTAAAGTGCAAATTATGAAAGCTTTTTTCAAATACATGGAAAAAAAAACTATAATAAAAGCCTAAGAAATTGAACAAAAATATACTAAATATCAAGCAGTAATCAGTACATTTGAAAAAAAAATTCAAGGATGGGGAGTGTAATAATTCACAGATAACGAGCTCATAGCGATTTAAAAAATTTAAGTAGTTATAAATAATAAACTTAATAACAGACTAATACATATTAAATAATCAATGATTGTATTAACCTATAATTACTACAGCCTTTGCTCTGAATTTTATTACAGAATAAAATCAAGTGTCATTAGAGTTTAAATTCAGTTAATATGTTACTCTATTACATCGCACATATATAAAATCAACAAAATAGAAATAAAATAATTAGAATAGAAAATAGAATTTTAAAATAATTAAATTACTACAGCCTTCACTCAGAATTTTATTACAGAATATATTTTTGGTACTACTTCTACTATAAAGAAATTGCCAGAACTTGGGTCACGTGACAGATTGATGTTTTAAAATCAACAAGTGTATTTTTTTAAAAAAGGAAAATAATACATTTTCTCATTTAAATTATAAATCAATAATATTAACTAATTAAAAATCCTCCATTTCAAAAACATTATTTTCGGTAGTTTCGGATTTTATGAGCTATGACGTTTTACACTTAGCATGTTTTTTGCCGGTAAGATTTCATCGAAGATTAGATAAACGATGTCATGGCAACAAAGTCACTGGCAAGACTAATCCTTGGGAATATTGATTTTTTGATCGAAGTGTCTCGCGAGATTTAAAAAGTCGAGAGACCTATGGGAAATTTTGTCATTTCTCTGTCTTTTGCGGTTTTGATATCGACGTGAGCACAGTGATTTTTTAGATCATATTTTCATATCTAATATGGACATATTACTAAATAGAGTGAATTTTTAACTGTCGATTGGATGATATTATAGTAATTTCCACCGTCGTTATTTGTAAGTAATTTTCATTTTGTTTCTTAATAATTAAATATAGTAGCTTTTAAGACATATATCGCCATTACAGGTTATTTTTTAATTTGTAAATTTCATAATTTTATGTACTACCTTTTCGGTTATTTTTTATTTTGCTTCTTTTGGGTCGTCTTCTTTCCATTTTTTTTATTATAAATTATCCTTATTTTCATTAAAAAAAGACTACACTTTTAATTTCATAATTTTATGTAATACGATTTAATTAGGACGTTTTATGTCCGCCATTTTCACGGTATGGCAGATTCGCACTATATCGGGAAAAGTGTTTTTTATTGTCTCTAATTTTAAAATTACAAATATTTTTTATAATTTTTTTTGCAATTATTTTGTATTCAATTTGAATTTATAATATTTTTAGTAAATTACTATTAATTTATGTATTTTTTTTTGGCGCATGTAATTATTTTGCTTTTTCCGAGTAACTACAAACATGGCGCCGAGATGGCTTTTTTTTACGTCCGCCATTTCCGCTGTATAATAGATTCACACTATATCGGAAAAAGTGTTTTTTTTTTGTCTTTAATTTTAAAATTATAAAAAAATTTTATAAATTTTTTGTCAATTATTTTGTAGTCAATTTGAATTTATAATAATTTTAGTAAATTACTATTAATTTATGTACTTTTTTGGCGCGTGTAATTAATTTTTTTTTGCTGAGGAACGACAAGCTAAGCGAAAGCATATATATTTGACAGTACCTATTTAACATTTTTTGGTCTTTTAGAGAATTCTTTTTTTTTTTGTGCTAATTTTTGCTTTAAATCAATTTTTAAGTGAATGTCTTATATATATATTTTTTGACAGTACCTATTTAACATTTTTTGGTCTTTTAGAGAATTTTTTTGTGCTAATTTTTGCAGTTTTGCTTTAAATCAATTTTTAAGTGAATGTCTTATATATATATTTGACAGTACCTATTTAACATTTTTTGGTCTTTTATACAAATTTTTTTTTTGTGTGCTAATTTTTGCAGTTTTGCTTTAAATCAATTTTTAAGTGAATGTCTTATATATATATATATTTGACAGTACCTATTTAACATTTTTTGGTCTTTTAGACAAATTATTTTTTTTTGTGCTAATTTTTGCAGTTTTGCTTTAAATCAATTTTTAAGTGAATGTCTTATATATATATTTTTGACAGTACCTATTTAACATTTTTTGGTCTTTTAGACAAATTTTTTTTTTGTGCTAATTTTTGCAGTTTTGCTTTAAATCAATTTTTAAGTGAATGTCTTATATATATATTTGACAGTACCTATTTAACATTTTTTGGTCTTTTAGACATTTTTTTTGTGCTAATTGGTCATTGCTTTAAATCAATTTTTAAGTAATTCTTATATATATATTTGACAGTACCTATTTAACATTTTTTGGTCTTTTAGACAAATTATTTTTTTTGTGTGCTAATTTTTGCAGTTTTGCTTTAAATCAATTTTTAAGTGAATGTCTTATATATATATTTGACAGTACCTATTTAACATTTTTTGGTCTTTTAGACATATTTTTTTTGTGTGCTAATTTTTGCAGTTTTGCTTTAAATCATTTTTTAAGTTAATGTCATATATATATTTCTTGCTCTTAGATGTCATCTACTAGATGTCCTCTTTTGTATTATTCTTGATTTAGATGTCCTCTTTAGTATTATTATTGCTATTTTTACCGGTTGACCTTTTTAGTATTATTCTTGCTATTAGATGTCCTCTTTCGTATTATTCTTGCTATTAGATGTCCTCTTTCGTATTATTCTTGCTATTAGATGTCCTCTTTCATATTATTCTTGCTACTAGATGTCCTCTTTCATATTATTCTTGCTATTAGATGTCCTCTTTCATATTATTCTTGCTATTAGATGTCCTCTTTCGTATTATTCTTGCTATTAGATGTCCTCTTTCATATTATTCTTGCTATTAGATGTCCTCTTTCATATTATTCTTGCTATTAGATGTCCTCTTTCATATTATTCTTGCTACTAGATGTCCTCTTTCATATTATTCTTGCTATTGGATGTCCTCTTTCGTATTATTCTTGCTATTAGATGTCCTCTTTCATATTATTCTTGCTATTAGATGTCCTCTTTCGTATTATTCTTGCTATTAGATGTCCTCTTTCGTATTATTCTTGCTATTAGATGTCCTCTTTCATATTATTCTTGCTACTAGATGTCCTCTTTTGTATTATTCTTGCTACTAGATGTCCTCTTTCGTATTATTCTTGCTATTAGATGTCCTCTTTCGTATTATTCTTGCTATTAGATGTCCTCTTTCATATTATTCTTGCTATTAGATGTCCTCTTTCGTATTATTCTTGCTATTGGATGTCCTCTTTCGTATTATTCTTGCTATTAGATGTCCTCTTTCGTATTATTCTTGCTACTAGATGTCCTCTTTCGTATTATTCTTGCTATTAGATGTCCTCTTTCGTATTATTCTTGCTATTAGATGTCCTCTTTCGTATTATTCTTGCTATTAGATGTCCTCTTTCATATTATTCTTGCTATTAGATGTCCTCTTTCGTATTATTCTTGCTATTAGATGTCCTCTTTCGTATTATTCTTGCTACTAGATGTCCTCTTTCATATTATTCTTGCTACTAGATGTCCTCTTTTGTATTATTCTTGCTACTAGATGTCCTCTTTCATATTATTCTTGCTACTAGATGTCCTCTTTCATATTATTCTTGCTACTAGATGTCCTCTTTCGTATTATTCTTGCTATTGGATGTCCTCTTTCATATTATTCTTGCTATTGGATGTCCTCTTTCATATTATTCTTGCTATTGGATGTCCTCTTTCATATTATTCTTGCTATTAGATGTCCTCTTTCATATTATTCTTGCTCTTAGATGTCCTATTTAGTATTATTATTGCTATTTTTACCGGTTGACCTCTTTCGTATTATTCTTGCTATTAGATGTCCTCTTTAGTATTATTATTGCTATTTTACCCATTAGCCTCTTTAGTATTATTCTTGCTATTAGATGTACTTTTTAGTATTATTGCTATGACTACCGATGTTATTACATTTTATTATATTTTTTTTTTTGCAGAAACAACAAACATGGCATCCGATTTCTACCAGATGGCTTGCTGCTTTATTGCTTTTTATTGGTATGACGTATTGCCACGAAGACTTACTACTCTAATCTTTCGATCTTTAACGTAACATCTCCACATGATTTCTGAACACATTTTATCGATTAACATTGTCAGGAAATCACTAGGAGACGTTATCTTAAAGATCGGAAGATTTGAGTAGTACGTCTTTGTGGTAATATGTCATAGCAAGAAAAGTACTAAAGTACCTTATTTTCTTATATATTAATCCATTAAGCTTACTGGATGTTTTCGGGAGGGGCTTCCTTCGTTATTACTTTTTATTTGGCTTTGGGATGAAAGGAAGTAAAACAAAAACATTACTCTTATATTTAGTTTGTGCTTTAATGAAGATAAAACGTAACCCTAAGATGTAATACTTTTTATTTGTTTGAAATGCGGCATTTCAAAAAGTTCGAATAAAAACTGCTGTACACATTACGTTCCATAAGTTTTAAAGTTTATACACACAATAAATAAGAATTAAAACAAAACAACTGATAAACAGATATTTAATCAAAAATTGACACGCAAACAAATGAAGGCAAAACACTAGTGATTTCTTTAGGTTATGTGTTTATTTGTAATAAATAAATAAAAAAACAGCCTACAAATTATTACAGTATATAAAAAAGTTTCACAGCAAGTGAAGGTGAAATAAAAAAATATTTTTACAAATTCAAGTTAAACTATCGAAGATCTTGTTGATTATAAATAAACACAGAACCTAAAGAAATCACTAGTGTTTTGCCTTCATTTGTTTGCGTGTCAATTTTTTATTAAATATCTGTTTATCAGTTGTTTTGTTTTAATTCTTATTTGTTGTGTATAAACTTTAAAACTTATGGAACGTAATGTGTACAGCAGTTTTTATTCAAACTTTTTGAAATGCTGCATTTCAAACAATAAATAAAAAGTATTACATCTTAGGATTATGTTTTAGCTTCATTAAAGCACAAACTAAATATAAGAGTAATGTTTTTGTTTTACTTCCTTTTATCCCAAAGCCAAATAAAAAGTAATAACGGAGGAGGCCTCTCCCAAAAACACCCAAAAAGCTTAATGGATTAATATATAAGAAAATAATGTTTTTGAAATGGAGAAGGATTTTTAATTAGTTAATATTATTGATTTATAATTTAAATGAGAAAATGTATTATTTTCCTTTTTTAAAAAAATACTTTCACTTTCTAAAAAAATACACTTGTTGATTTTAAAACATCAATCTGTCATGTGACCCAAGTTCTAGTACCAAAAATATATTCTGTAATAAAATTCAGAGTGAAGGCTGTAGTAATTTAATTATTTTGAAATTCTATTTTCTATTCTAATTATTTTATTTCTATTTTGTTGATTTTATATATGTGCGATGTAATAGAGTAACATATTAACTGAATTTAAACTCTAATGACACTATTGATTTTATTCTGTAATAAAATTCAGAGCAAAGGCTGTAGTAATTATAGGTTAATATGATCATTGATTACTTAATATGTATTAGCCTGTTATTAAGTTTATTATTTATAACTACTTTAATTTTTTAAATCGCTATGAGCTCGTTATCTGTGAATTATTACACTCTCCATCTTTGAATTTTTTTCAAATGTACTGTATTACTGCTTGATATTTAGTATATTTTTGTTCAATTTCTTAGGCTTTTATTATAGTTTTTTTTCCATGTATTTGAAAAGAGCATTCATAATTTGCACTTTATTTATTTTTCATTGAAATCTTCGTGCGGGGGGGAGGGGCAATTTTCAATTTCAGCGATTTTGAACAATTTTTGTTTTTTGAAATTTATCACTTACAGGCTTTTTGGTGTTTCTGCAGCGTCACCTGGTGGCTCATCCAGTAGGTGAGAAAAGCACCAATTATCCTTATGAGACTTGGAATTAAAGAAATCAATTCATTTAGATGTTATTTTCTTACAAGAGTCATTGTTTAAAAGTTAATATGTTTTGGTACTTAATTCTATAATAAAATACTATTTCTTTTATCTTATTTTATAATATATTATTGTTTATCAATCTATGACTGTAAATCTATTATATAGCCTGAAAATCTTGAAATCATTAGATCAGTAGTCGAACTCCAATAATGGGCTATTACTTTGAATATTATAAATCTCAGCGCACTCACACGTCAGTAAGAGTTTAAAAAACTTAAATGAATCACTTAAGTTTAGAGTGTTTTTCTATAAATACACCAACTTTCACTAACCATGCTAAATCAAGGCTTGAGTCTATTGTGTGACTGATGTTATAATCAAATTTTGAATTGTACAACTCTATAATATTTAAAGTAATAGCGCATTAGCCGACTTCCGACCTAATGATTTCAATCTATGACTGACAAAATCTGTTTGACTTTTTTTTTTTCTGTAGAAACCAATCGTTTATTTAAAATAACGATTTACATTTTTTTTGCCTCTGGAATTTTGAAGACTCAATAAAAGGAACAAAATCAGATGGCAATCAGAATGTAAGATAATAGTAGCTATTATTTATTTATATATTGATTATAATAAAATTATAAAATTAATTTCAATGGTTTATTCTATTATATATGTGTGTTTGAGTTTGGGGTTGTTTCACTAGATTGAAAAGCAGAAAAATTATATATATCAATAAAAATATTGTTGAGAATACAAAAATCGATTTTTCAAAAAAAAAATTGTTTTTCATAAACATTAACTTACTTAACATTTGTACATTCTTATCATTGGGTTTGTTTTCCTCTGAATTAAAAAAGTAATTAGTCATTGCACTCAGCTGTTTACATATCTGTAAAACAAAATCAAAAAACAAAAAGGCAAATGTAAATAAAATGATCAAGATGCTTTTGCATAAACATGATTATTGTGAATAGTTGGTTAGTATGTAAAGAAATTTGGTGGTGAAATAAGCTTTCTGATCCAAAAAAGGAGAATCTGTTACTTTGAAATGAGTCTAAATATGTTGTACTGCTTGTAAAAGGAATTTTAGATATAGCTTAATAATTACTAATAAAACCTTACAATTGATCTTGGTCATTATTTAACATCCAGATGGGGAAAATTAATTAAAGATATTCCTAGTGTCAAACTAAAATGATGTATAAATGAAAAGATTGTTTTTTTTTTTGTATATCAAAGCATTGACCGAGAAGCGAACTCGGGCCAGCTGCTTGGAAGGCAGCTATGCTAATCACTAGGCCACCAACGTTTGACTAATGAAAAGATTGTTTCTTTAATTATAAACGATTATATATTGACTGATGACTGTTGTGCTCAAATATAATTAAGAAGAAATTTTTGCATTAAATATGTCCAAAAATGCATTTTTTTGACCATAATAATTTGATTTGTTAGAATATTTTAAGCTATTTTTCTTGGAAAAATAATATATCTCATTCCCAGAAATTCCACTATGAGATATGAGTTAGCTATTCTTGAAACATTATAATCTTCAATATGTGGATTAAACAAAGAATAGTTTTTATAAATTGTTTTATCATCACAACCACTCACAAACTAATATGACCATTTCAATTCCCTCCGAAAAATTACATAAAAATAATATAATACACATTCAAATCCATATATAGTTCATTATAGCTCAAGATACTTTATTTGATTTTTTTGTAATGCTGCTTTTAAGTTCTTCTGCAGAAAACATTTTTTCTAAAAGACATTAATGTATTATCTATTGGCATTTTAAAATTATATTCTAGCTTCATCTATATCCTTCCTTTGTAAGCAATTAATATTCCATTTTTTAGAATGCCTTTGAGATTATGCTTATAATGGAAGCATGATCCACCTCTCCCATGTCTACAATGTTTAATTTCTCAAAATATTTTTTTAGAATGTCTTATCTTTTTCATTCCTTTCACATTTCCATTGGAACGAAAATGTGATTTTATAATATAAGACTCGATAACATAACATTTAGCAACCTGAAGCTTCTGTTGAATAGTTTTATGATCATGCCATTATGTTTTGAGAATTTTATGAAGCATTTATGAATGGATTTTTTATATCCTGCCTTTATGTTATGTCATCATTAAGAGATACTAATATAATTATATAGTTTGTTAGATATAACAATAGCTCTATACACAACTAATTTAGTTGCAGTAATTATATTATTGTGATGAAACATTCTATATTTTAATATGTTAATAACAACAGCAGCATTTTGTAAGCTTTACTATATCTTACTATTGTAACGGGCACAGACGACGTCACATTGTTTTATTATTATTAAACATGAAAAAAATAAAAGTTCGCAAATAAAAACTTCTTTTTTAAGAATTAAAAATTGAAAATTAAAAAATCATCTTAAACTCGTATATATATAAAATCGCACAGATAAAAAAAAAAACTTATTAAAATAAAACTTTATTAAAAATAGAAAAGGTATTTTAAAAACAAAAACTTAAAAAGATTTAATTGAAGATAAAAATATATCTTCAAGAATGTAGATAAATTAATTAATCTTTTGTAAAATGGAAATGATTATTTTAATTAGTAAGCTAGCCCTTGGGCATTTCAAATGTATAAGCAACGGTCAGATAGGAGAGGAAAAACAATAGGAACAGAATGGCCAATGAAAGAAATCCATCGGGGAAATCGGACCTCAATGGAAGGATCATCATCATCGATGACGTAATGTCAATTGAATCCTTAAAATTAATATAAAAGGAAAAGTTTGGAAATTATTAGATAGTTATTACGAGTGGACAGATATGTGTTAGTGCGGAGTTGAAGGAGAAGGGATTGAAAAGACGCACTCTTCAATCCCTTCAGTTCTGCTAGGAAAGAAAGAGAAATGAACTATCGTTTTCTACATTGAGGACCAGCTGGAGTAAAAAACCTCCGGATGAATAAATAAAATGGCCAACAGAATACCAATCTTTTTAGGACGGCGTGGGAATTCACGTTCAAATGGCAAGCAACAGATAAAGATGAACTGTTTAAAACCGTAAGAACTTTATAATTAATGAACATTAAATTAAAAACTTTCCGTATTTAAAATAATTGCAATAGAATCCTATCTGACCAACTTTATTTACTAATAAGTAATTTTAATTTGATGTATTTCTTTGTAAAATCATTTCCATTTATTTTTTTTGTTCTTTTAAGTTTTATTATGACTGTTTTGTTTTTCGTTAAATTAAATTTTATAAATGTTAAACTTAAGTCGGGCGTGAATGGCTATATAGATTTGTAAAGTTATATTAGGGGAGGGTAATCTTAGGTTATTTGTTTCGTAGTTAAATTGGGTCAATGGATTGGATATATTGGTGTAATTAGTAGATGTAGTACGAGATTCGCTACGGGCAGAATCGCTTTATATGCCACACACTTCTTTTTTGGCCTATGGAATGCGATTCGTAAGTCGGCAAAATGACCGCAGTCCTTTCCTATGGAGTTTTTTTTTATTGCTCTTCTTGTCAGATAGATGTAGTATTCCTATCTGACGAGAGGCAATTTCTTCTCTTAACCTTTTGTGCTGCCGTATTTCATATTACATTGAAGGCATCGATATATCAGATGAATTGACGTTAGTTTGACTGCGAACTTTTGGCCTAAGGTTAAATAAGGATAGAATATTTTCTTTCAAATGCAAATCTATGTAGTCTATTCATACTCGACACTCTAAATAAAAATGCATTAAATTTAAGTTGGGTATGGACGTTGCATGGATTCGTTATCGGTTAATTATGTTTTTGGTTTTCATATTTGATCAAAATATATAGACATTCGGTAAATAATGATACCTTACGGTGAGTATCTAAAATGTATTTATTCGGATGTCTTTTAAGTTATTGGTGTCTCTGCGGTATCTTATGATGAATACCATTGGGTTTTTTGTATTCCCTATGCAATTGACGGTATCAATGACTTTGTATTTTGATCGTTTATGTTTATTTTGAAATGTTTTTTAACCGTGTAATCTATGTAACCGATCTATACTCAACATTTTAAAACAAACTTTTATAAACCCATCTGTGCGAACTTATAATAGGATAAAAATTAAAATGTAAATTAAAATCTAAAATAAAAGTTAAAAATAATGTTAAATGTTAAAGTAAACATGCTAAAATAATAATGTTAAATTTTATATATGTGTGCGTAAATAAATGTTTGTATGTTAATTACTGGCAGTGGCTTATTTTATTCTTTTTTTAAAAATTATTCTTAGATAAGAATTTATGAAATATAAATCTCTGCTATTCCACTGAGCTAGTGACAATGGGCTAACGACCGGAATCAACCAATATAAAATAAATAAAATTTTTTTTTTGAACTTACGTATCTGCCTACTATATAAATTTTTCTAGGTTCAAATGCCTAGATGGCGCCCTTGTAGTGCAGATTACATTAAGCTCTAAATCCGGGTCGTTATAATATATTTGTCTATCTTTCTACTTCAAAAGCTAACTAAAACATTTAAATTGACCAATATTCTCAAATTGATGACTACTCAAATTAAATGTTGCTGAAGACTTTTTTCCATTTTTGGCTAATAAAAAATTGAAGTTTTTTTAAATGTCAAATACTAAATCAAACTCTTTATATGTTAACATTCAAACACATAACATTCTATAGATCACCCTTTTAAGTGCCAAAGATAGAACAAATGTCAATATATTGTAAATTGAGACTCTAAAAAACTTTCTTGTTTTTGATTTTAATCAATTAAATTAAAATTTTTAGCATCAAATATGAATTGCAGCTTAAAATCTTCTGATTGTATTCCAAAGACCACTGTCATAAAAATCAAAAATGGCATTGAAGCTAATGCCCATACTTCTGTAAACATCATCATCAATGATATTCTGTTATATGAACAGGTCTAGAGTAGTCACATTGAAAGTACATTTATTTTTTTCCAAATTTGTTCTCTTTATTGTCCAGATTTTCAAATTACCATATCTCTTTCCATCTTTTATATCAACCAGAAAAATCAATCTTTTCCATCCTTTATTAATCAATCTTTTCCATACTTTCTTCTTGTTTTCATCATACTCTCCAAAATGTCTGGTTTTAAACTATTATTCTTTTCTAACATATGCCCAATCCAGTTTTTTTTATTTCTAATTTTCTCAATCAATCTTTCTTTTCATTTACCATTTCTGAAACTTCTTCATTTGTCATTTTACTCATCCAACTAATTTTTGCATAGCTCTCTATGACCATGTCTAAAAGGTTTCCAATTTATAATTTTTTTACTCACTGCCCCTGTTTTACAACCATGTCACAGTACATTCCTTATATATCATTTAATTAATTAATTTCTTAATTCTCTCTTGAAAGGTGGAAGAAGCAAAGATAAAGTTAAAAGAAGCATTTACTAAGAGCAAGAATATTTTTTGTGTATATTTTCTCAACCAATTATCAAATATCTAAATTCATTGACTTGGTTAACTATGTTATGATGAATTTCACTTGTGTTTTTTGTCTTTCTTCCTATTCTTAAATATTTGGTCATCTCAACATTATTTTTTTATTTCATACTCCATATATCCTTCTAATTTCTTCAACTTATTCTGAAGATTTCTTTCATCCTTAGTTGTAAAAGCTATGTCATCTACAAATCATATACACTTTATTATTCTATCTCCAATATTATCTTTTCCACTTTTCAAATATTTATCTAACATGTGTTCTAAATAAATATCAAGAAGATAGCTCATATATATCATCTTCATCTAATACCTCTTTTTATATTCACTTTATCAGTCTCATTATTCTCCAGTCTGATTCTTATTTTTTGCACAGTATACATATTACAAATCAATATCCCATATTTTTAAATATTCCTTTACTTTTAAGATGGTCATAATTTGATTCCAGCTTACTCTATTAGATGCTTTTTCAAACCTATAAAATATATACCAATTCCTTTATCTTTTTCAATATATCTCCCTGCAATTGTAACAACATCACTAGTATTTTTTGTACTCTCTGAAAACAAATTGTTTTTCTCTAATATAATATTCTAAATTCCCATAATTATTTGAGTTAAAATCATCAACGATATTTTTGAAACATGAAATAACAAATAATTCCAGTAAATTGTCTAGGTAGTAAGTTTCTATATCTCTTTACATTTGTAATATATATA